>MNCI01010074.1:64963-89640 GCA_015680685.1 Gnetum montanum | reverse complement strand
TGTATGGCAATAAAGATGAACTTTCTAATAAACCTTGCAGTACATGGACTAAGCTAAATAGGACTTAATTACTGTTCAATGTTTAAATGCTTTCTTAGATAATTAATCTCTCTCAACCCTTTACTCTCCTAGTTAAGGGCATTCAGTACGACCACTTTGAGCATGTGTGTAACACTTGGTAACCCAGTAACGAGTAGCGTTTGGTAATCCCAGTAGCGTTGCACTGGTTCAGGGTGTGTGCAGCAAGTGGGAATGGATACTAGTGCTAGGACAATTAGAACTTAGTTAGCAAATAGTTAGTCACTTAGTCTCTTCACCCTTCCCTCATAGCATAAGGCGTTAAAAAGATAAAAGTTATAAAAATCATATACCTCAGACTTACTTAACCATACAACCATGACAATACAAGTAAGTCTAAGAAGACAATGATTGATTAACCTTAAGTGTTCCATTAGGGCGCGTAAGCACTTAGTCCTTGGAGTTCGACCGGATCACGCGTGAGATGCTCGTATTCGTATGGTTGAGTGTAGGGGTACCTCGCCACTCATCACATGACAAAACAAAAACAAAATTTGAAGTGGCTTAACATAGTTTGTATCTCAGGCAGTGGTGGCTCTTCCATCAGCTTCTTCCCTTTGTCAGCAAGCTTCTAGAAAGTTTCTCCTTCTCTATCCTTGTCTTCTTTTTCCATATTTCTTCTCTATAGAGTATGGCATAGAGACTCCTTTGATTTTAACTATTGCATTGGCCTCTTTATTTTGCCAAAATTTGTACATTTCTGCTAAGTTCCATTCTCCGCTATTGGTTACTATGGGCCATAATGGAAATGCTTGGAGTTGCATCTTTATAGCTTCTGTGTTGTGAAGGTCCTCCTTCTAGTGGTCTCTTTAGGACCATCTACAATCAACAAGGATATGAAATTATTAGAATGTTCACACCAGTTCTTAATAGCTCTTTACCTTACTTGTACCCTTAGTTAAATCAAGTTCTTATCATCTTATGAATGCAGAGTTAGAAAAATTTGCAAAAAACAAAACCCCTTATGTGTTATATTATTTAGTAACTTATGACCTTTCTATCATTTTCTTGCTTATTATTGCCTAAAATAGTTGGTATGGTCTATTAGAAGTATGACCTAAATCTTTCTAGCCTTAGTTCAATTGATTACTTTAAGATTCTTATTATCTCTTTGTACTAACCTTTATAATATCTTCCAGTGTTAAGAATTTTGGCTCAAATTTTCAAATTTTCTCATATATCATGTAATCTACAGCAATGAAAGTTTATGGTATGCATAAGAAATGGATAATGAATTTATGATGTATGGATAGATTATTAGATGATACAGGAAGTTTAATATATGATTTGGAAGGTACAAGTTAATGTGGAATTTCTTGGCAAGTATGAAATACAAAAGTTCTACAAGTGGGCCCTCTCGAAAGTAGGCTTCAACCCTTAATGCCCTTGTATAACCACACCTAAAAGTGTCCTTAGGCACTTAAGGAGTTAAATATAATGCATACTTGTGTAGCAAAACACACATGTTAGTACCACCAAATTTGGAAAATAACACTATGTTACAAAAAACCACAAGTTATGACTATTTAAACAGTGAAATGAGATGGACTTAGAAGGCATTGTAGAAATCAGGACATGATATGTTTTATTAGTGGTTAAAGTAATCATTAGACTTTCTGTTCAAGATTCAAACCAATTCCAAACCACATTCTAGTGACATCACATCATTTCATCTCTTGGAATTACAATTGTAAAACTATCAGTGTTGCAAGGAGTATTGTCACTCGGCGTATTGTCCAAGGGAGGATTTTATTCATGGCACTGTATTTTTATTTTTATTTCCAAGAAGCCACCTACCTTTAGGCATGGATAACATGTCTTTCCACTAGAACCCCCAAAAATTTATTTTGTGCTCTTTTATTTGTATATGTGTTAACCTTTTATGGTAGCACTTATTTTACTCTTACTCCCATTTTTAGTTAGATCTATAAGGATATAATACAACCTCGATAACATGATAGAATGAACATAAGCAAGCTAGAAGAGTCCACAAATCCCCTTAACATCACACCCTTTTCATTCCCACTTGGCTCTTTACTTTTATTTCTAAGCATAATAATCACAAGTTTATTCTTAGTTTTATGATGAAAAATAATATCATTATGACCATGGTAAGAACCTCGATATTGTGGTCTCACTATACAAATAATCAATCCCTTATGACTTGAAACATAGAGAAATCTTCACCTTATTGGACTACATCTTGCCTTATTCTTGGTGTGTTTTATTAACAATCAAAAATATGTACAAAGAAAATGAAAATAAAGTATGTAAAAGATGAAAAAGAGAGTAAGAATAAAAAAACATGAAAAGAATGAAAAATCATCAAAGAATAGAAAATTTTTTAAGAATTAAGAAATTATTAAGAAATTAAAAAGTATAAAAGAATGAAAAAATGTATTGAGAAATGTGAAGGTATCTCGAGAATTTGGAAATTGAAAAGAATTGTAAAATAAAAAATAAAAAAGCACTTATTAATTCCCAAGTCATGATAGGGCATCTCCCAAACTAAACTCTTGGGAGAGTGTTTGGAAAACACTCCATAGATCTCCTAAATCATACACTCTAGGTGGTTCACTTACCATCTTTAGTGATTTAACTTTTCAATTATTATCCCATGTAATTTTGATGATAGTGGATTATGATCAATTAAGTCCCTGTTTTCTTTTCCTGCTAGTGTATGATCATAGTTTAATATTTTTATTTGTGGATCCTTAGTTGGAGTCATCTTCTTAGAATAGGAATTAGTAAATAGCTCAAATTGTTCCATGCATATTTTAGATGATTTTTGGTTCTCAATTAGTGGCCATGGGTTGTCTTTTGATTTGGTGGCCCCTACTCTTTCATCTACACACATTTTTTTTTCACTTTTGTTGTGGACTAGTATGGTAACTGTGTTGACATTTTGAAGTGTCAATCCACAACTACACCCTTTATCATTCGTAATGCATGGAATTGTGTATCTCTCCATAGTGATAGGTTCATCTATTATATTTTTCATTGTAGTGGTAATGAGTGTTGGCTCTTGCATTAGATTGGAGACATCGTTTTAGTGAGGAAGGCTATTGCACCTAGCTAGCCTTGGGTTGGTTTTGATGAGCTAGTAGGTTTATGAGTTTTGTGCTCATGTGTGGAAACTTACTAAAAAAATGATTTTTTCGAGATTTTGGTTGAGATCAACTAATATTATCATTTATGTATATGTTTGCAGTACAAGTGGCAATATTCCATTGATGTTCTGATGTCAATCCTTCCTATGTTGTTGGCAATGACATATGGTAAAGGGAAGTATGAGAATGTTGAGAATGTCATGGAGGATAAGAGGTTTGAGATGGTGACCTCACAGAAGATGTTGTGGGTTAATGATATTTAGGAAAGTGAAGTAGTGATTTGAGGTAGAGGAAGTACAACCAATTGGGGAAACAGGTTGTTGAACATAATATCCATAGAAATCCAATTGGCAATAAGGGTATTTTTGGTTTGAAGACAGCCTCTCCTACGATTGTGGATTTTTTTCATTGCAGTTGATAGTAGTTTTGAGGCTGATAAGAAGTCCCATTAGGATAGTATGGTTGGTTGTAGGACTGTCTATAATTACCTTGTGAATAAGGTAATTTCCTAGGCATTTGCTTTTGTACGAACTTAGGATTTAAAGTAAAAGTCTAATACTCATGTAGACATAATTCGGCAATGGCCCTTTGGATGGTCATATAGGTAGATGTACAATCTATAATCCTCTTCTATGGTTAAGTCTATGAGCTCTTCTACTATAGCTATTTTCCCTTTTTGCCAATAAGTATTCCTACCTAATTCTAGGTTCTTTTTCCTCTTCTTATTTTGATCACTTGATTCATTTTGCATTACTCTCTCCTCTAAGGTTTTTACATAAGTTGTGGCTTTTTCATTCATAAATTCCCACATTCTATCAATATTTGCTTCAAGCTCAATGATAGACTTTTTTATTAGTAAGGTTTGTTTTGAAATCACCTCATCAATAGCTGCATCTTTTTCCTCATCATAAATATGGACCCCTTTCTTTTGAAGAGTTGGATCCCAATTATATTCCCTTACATTCTCTTGTTGGCATAGCTCTCCTTCTTCTTTTTCCACCTATTCGATTAGCCTTTGTATCTAATGAGCTTTTAATTTGGATAATCAATGTTGGGCATAAGTCTCAAGGGTCTCACTCATTTGATTATGAAGTCCATCTACGATGTGGAAAAGCTACTCTTTTTGATAGAAATCATGACTTGGACATCTATGTAGTAGTGAATAGTATCTATCCAAGGTGATGTCCTAGGATTCATGTTTTTCTTGCCTCCATTCTAGGAATTGTTTTCTCAAGTTGGACACTCTCACATAGGTTTGGCATTTCTTGTTAAAGAGTTCCAACATTGTGGACCACTAGTGGATTAAATCTGGTTTCAATGATCTATACCAACTTTCAACTTTGTCTATTAATATTGTAGGAAAGAGCTTAAGCTTTTGCCACTCACTCTTGATGTTCTACAAGGCACAGGCATCATGGAAGGCTTGTAAGTGATGTTGTGGATTAGAGTTATAGCCTCCCACAAATTTAGGGATGTTATTCATATCAAGCCTTTTGATGCAACTTTCCGTTTGATGCCTATGGGATATTCTAACTACCTCCATTATCTACATCATGCTCCTAGTAGCCAACAAGGGTTCATCATCATCAAACATGTTATGGTGATGATTTTTATTTATATTTTTCTAATAATGATGATCTAGTCTATGCTTACTTTGATGATCTCATCTATTTCTATTTCTATCTTCGTCTTGATCCCATAGTGTATCTCTATTTCTATACCTACATTCATCTTCATTAGAATTAGACATGGAAGAGGAAGAGAAAGATGGGAAACTAGGAGAATCGCCATGGTTGTTATATCTCCTCCTATGGTCCCTTTATTAATCTCTTCTAAGTTTGGAGGAGGTCTTAGACCTTGAGGTCCTCCTTGTTCTAGAACTTACTCCATCTCCTCTAGGATTGTCTGCATTTGTTGAACATAGTCTTTGAGTGTAGTAAAGGTCTAAATGAGCATAGGAAATCCTTGCTTGTTGTTGTTTATTCCAATTTTCTTTAATATAGATCCTATTATTTCTCCTATGAGTGTTTTCATCATATGATGCATTCTTGGCCCTATGTGAAGAGACATGGTTTTATTTGATACGTGTGTGACTTAAAATATTAATATTTTCTCAAAGATAAATCATAATACTTTTACAATGATCATTTATGATATAACTAATGTAGATAACTAGCAACATCCTCACCAATGGCACTAACGATAAGTAGTAGGTTCCCCTATGTTCAACCATATGAATCACAAGCATTCATGCACGATCCGGTCAAACTTTGTGGATGGAACTAGTTATGGCATCTAGATTGTTAAGCATTGATCACAAGATGTTGTCTTCCCACTTGGACTAGTGGTAGCTTTGTCATGTATGATTTAGTCCAAACTAAGGTATATGATAATTGATGTTGTTAAGCCCTGATTACTCCAAGTGATAAACATAATTGAGAATGAAATTTAATCTTAAATCTAAGTAATGACAGTAATGTAAATCTATTCTAGCCTAGAGTGATGAGCATCTGATCTTGGCTTACTATACATGTCTTGGGCTCATGTAACCATTATGGGGTTACCAAGTGTTATGCTACTAGGTGAACCAAGCAATAACACTACTGGGACTACCAAATGACTACACTTAAACACTCAAAACTAGTCGTACTCATTCCATTGTACTAATAAAGAAAGCAAAGTACTTGGAAATGTAAATGATTAAACTAAGAAAATAGTAAAAACTATGCTAAGTAAAATAGTAAAACTAAGTGGATGTTACAATGAAGAAAAGCAATCTCGATCTTTATTTCTGGACATGAACTATACCCAAGTACACTTCACTCGAATAAAGATTCCATACAACTACTCAACACCATACTATAGGACATCACTCTATTGCTAAAACTACAAAATGAAACTGCAAGAATCTACCTAAGGATGGAATGAAAGTTCTCTAGATCATGTGTCCAAGTGTTGTATTTATAGGCAAGCACACATCCCACGATATCAAATATCTAACATCATATCATGGGCTCTGATATTGAGTATTCAATATTGCAGCTCCAATATCATATGCCTAATATCATAGCCTCAAAAACTATGATTTATCATACCCCCACGACTGACTAAAAAATCATCCTCGATGCCATGAAAGGAGAACCAATCAACATCATTCTCCTACCATCTCATTTGCATCATCACAATCATCAGAGAACTCTAACAAGAGAAGGCACAAGTACCAAGATTCTGATAAGGATCAAAGAAAAGCCCATGGTCATCATGATAGATAGTCAAGGTACTTTGATCCAAAAGATGAAGAGTATAAAAGAAGGAGAAGAAGAGACAGAAGAGAGGATCAGGAGAGGCATAAGCATAGAAGGGGTCACCACTACAACAAAGCATATGAACCTAACCATGATGATGTACCCCTTATGACAACCCGAAGCATGATAAATATTTAAGAAGTTGTCTACATACCAACTAGGCACATGAGAGATACCCATATCAAACGGCTAGACATGAACAATATGCCACGATTTGAAAGTGGTTACAATGATAATCCCTAGGATCACCTTCAAGCATTTCATGATGCATGTGCCATTCAAAACATAGAGTGATTAGCAGAAATTGAAACTGTTTCCTATAACACTTGTGAAGAAAGCGAAAACTTAGTACAAGTCACTAAAACCTAAATCCATTAGACATCGAAGTACCATGATTGAAATCTTTAATGATAAATATCAAACCTATTCAAAAGTGTTAAATCTAAGAAAACAAATCCAAAATTGGAAGTAAGGGACTCCCAAGACCCTTAATGTAGCAATGGATAGATATTATTCACTATTACATAGATGCCCAAGCCATGAATCTTCATCAAAGGAATAGCTTAGGCACATCATAGATGGGCTGATAAGTAAAACAAGAGAGACCCTTGGGATTTATACATAAGGAAGATTATTAAAACTAACCATCCATCGAATTCAAAGACTCATCAACCAAGTGGTCAAAGAAGAAGGAGAACTTAGAAAGAGGGAATCACTTGAAGAATACAATAAAGATCCATTAATCCAAAAGAAAGATGCAGGGGTGTGTGATATCTAAGAGGAAGAAACCTTCGACCAGGTCATCCAAAAAGAGACACTACCAATTCAAAAATCTATTGCCAATGTAACAACAGCTTAGGTGGCAAAAATGTGGGATTCAATTTATGAAAGATGTACAATAGCATTAAAGATTATGGAGGAAAGAGCAAAGTAAGCCTTCGTAAGAGGCAAAGATAAAAGAAAGAAGAGGGAACTTGGACACAAAAGTAAAGTTGCTTTAGTAGCTGATGTCTCAAATACTAGCTCTATAGATGATGAAGGTTGTACTGTGTGTCAATATGAACATCCTAAGGGATGTTGTCTAGTCGTGACACATTTGTAAGAAACAAGGGCATATGCACTTAATCCCAAATTTCTTCAAAAACATATGCCCAAACAATTACCTTAACCTCAAGGTAACTACCACCAAAACCTTCAACCAACATACTATCCTAGTGGAGCTTTACCGCAGTCGTAGGAGTAATATTATCAATAGTGGCAGCAACCTCAATCATGGGCTACATCACCACCACACCATATCCATACCAATAGCTAGACCCATATGGATATTTCATCCAACATCTAGTATTGCCTAATCGTGCCACTACTCAAGCCCCACAATACTATTCAATAGAATACCACAACTCGATGCTGCCAAAGATTGATCCCAACTCGATGCTGCCAAAGATTGATCCCAACTCATATGTGCATCCACCAACGACTAGACCTTCTACTCAACACTTAAATTTTAGGTCATTAGTGCCACCTCCTATCATGCAGGGTGACTTGCCATCACAACCCCAATCAAAGAATGCTACAAGGGTAGTGAATATGCATGAGGGGAAGGTTACCTATGAGTCTCAACCCAGAAAACAACCATTTTTCAAAATGAGTTTAGAAAATAACTCCATCCACATCAAGTTCTTCTCAATACAATAAGCTTCTAACTTCATTAGGTTCAAATGTCACAACTATGCTTCTAACTTCATTAGGTTCAAATGTCACAACTATCATGCTTACACAAATAGTAACCCATTGGATCAAGGTAGGGGCTTTCTCACAGAAAAGAACTAATCTAGGAAATCCCTTGATTTATCTCCAAATAGCAAGACAAGAACCATGCAAAGCTCTATTAGATTCCAGGTCTGGAGTAAATCTGATATCTTAAGACATGTACTAGGCCTGGAACCTCCTACCACTAAAGAAAAGTAACATTCATTTAGAGCTTGCAAACCAGTCAAACATTGTTCCACTTGGACAGGTGAATGAAGTGATTACCACTATGAATGGTCGATCCTTTCCTACTGATTTACCACTATGAATGGTCGATCCTTTCATGTGGGGAAAAACAAAGGAGAATTCCCAATTATCATGGCTTAGCACCATGGATGCTAAGCTTGGAATTTGTGATTTGTCCTTGGAAATTTCCAAGGAAGATGAAGCTGGAATCATACATAGACAAAGGGTTCCATGTATCGCATACAGCGATCAAGGGTGCAATTGCGTGCAAAGAATTTGGGCTATTAAACAAAAAGAGACTAAGGCATGCAATTAATCTATAGAAACAAGATGTGTGCAAAATTGCCTATATGCAATAGCCACCTAACAAGAGGGCACCCAATGGCTGATTACTAATGAAGAAACTCAATTTGATAAGTACATGGAACCAGAAAAACAAATCATCAGTACCTACGTTGTAGAAATAGATAAGTTGGAATAGCTAAAGAAAAGACACTCTTACTCTTAGAATAATCAAGAAGAAGAAATAGACTGGGAACACTTGAAAATCCTAGACACAATGCAATCAGAACCATTAGAATTGAAAGTCCTATCGGCAATGTTAGAGTATGTATTTCTAAACAACAAGAAGCCAGTAATTATCAACACTAACCTAGACAAAGAGCAAAAAGGAAAACTATTGGAAGTGCTCAATAGATGGTCTACAATGTTCATGTGGTCTTATGATGAGATCACAGAATTGATCCACAAATTTGTCAACATCAGATCTATATTGATCTTGCAGTCAAACCAAAACGCCAACCTCATTAAAGGCTTTTATCCTAAACTCAAGGAGGTAGTCAAGCAAGAGTTTAGTTATGGGGGAGACGCCCTATCATGACTTGGGAATTAATAAGTAGTTTTCTATTTTTTGTTTTACAAGTCTTTTCAATTTCTAATTTCTTGATATACCTCTTCACATTTCTTAATACAATTTTCCATTCTTTTATACTTTTCAATTTCTTAATTCTTTAACATTTTTCTATTCTTTGATGATTTTTCATTCTTTTCATCTTTTTCCATTTTTACTCTCTTTTTCATACTCTATTTTCATTTTCTTTGTACATATTTTTGATTGATAATAAAACACACCAAGAATAAAGCAAGATGTAGTCCAATAAGGTGAAGATTTCTCTATGTTATTGTTGACAACAACATCGCCCATAAACAGGGCCTTATGCATCCAATAAAACAATAACCTTTAACTGCCCATCAATCAATTCAAACTAGCAATTCAAGCTAAGAATAATGTCTAGATTAAATTTAATTGATGTACTCTTAATGTACTACTATAGTTTAGTTAACGAATAAATCACTCCCACGGTTCATAACGTTGGTAATTCATATAAATCGCAAATGTTGCCTTGCTTTTGGCAAAACAAAGCAACAGTCAACATCAAAGTTGCAGCTATAATCAACCTTTGATTTGCATGAAATATTTTTAAAATATTTCTTTCTTATTTTATCACAATCCGGCGAGAAACCAAGCCTCCGTGCGCGCACGATCCTGGCCTGCCGTCTCAGCCTTCCACGCCTGCTGACAAAAGCCTGCCCTGTTTTTGCACATTGTGCGTTCCTTGCCTGCCCCCCCGCTGCAACACAGAAAGCCTCATTGCGTGCGTTCCACGCTGATACAAACCGTTGCCGTGCTGTGCGCATCGCCGCAGGAAACCCTCACATACGCGCCTGCTGTGCTGTGCTGTAACGCCGAAACCGTTGCGTGCGCTGCGCCGTCCCTTTGTCTGCCGCGCGCCCTCCATCCATCCATCCATCCATNAATTAAAAATAATAATATACAATAATAAATAATATAGTATGAGTTAGGTAATATATTAGGTCATGAGTAACATAAGTTATGACTAGTGATTGATTGTTAAGTTATTTTATAATTGATTAATTGATTTAGTTTTAGTTATTAATTAATTATTAACCTACTCTTACTTGTTAATTGATTAATCACTAACTTGCTCTTAGTTGTGATCGACATGCACTTCCTAAAAGAAAAATGAGGAGGAGGAGAGTGTAAGGGCTATAAAAGCCCATATACATAGACGAAAAAGAAGAGAGGATGATCATAAGGGAAAATAAAGCAAAGTCTCTTAGCTCCTCTTTTGCTTTCGTATCTTGCTTTTTCTTCCCTTCTCATATTCCATTCCACCATCTTCAATCTCATATCCCTTCTCTCTTTCATATTAGTGTTGTTGTTGCTATGTGCAACTCACTGTTTAGTGTTGTTCATCCAATCCTATATGTGTTGTTCATCCAATCCTATATCTCTTCCCTTTCCATATTAGCGTTCCTGCTATATCTCTTCCCTTTTGACGAGCGGCTAGGTACCCCTACGCCCAACCATATGAATCACGAGCGTTCACGCGCAACTCGATTGAAATCCGTAGACTGTAAGCACTTAACATATACCAAACTTCTAACCAGTGAAACCTTGGGTTAAAACGGTCGTTGTCATCCTAATCTCACTTGTGAGGTCCTATTTACGATGGTTAAGTGAGACTAAGGCTAATGATTTTTATATCTTTTTAATTATCTTTTCGAAGACTAATTGAGGTATGGAAAGTAAGGAATAAACTATTATCTAATCTTTAATTATCCTAGTTTATATTCTAACTACTCCTAGCATAAGTATCTGGTCCCATCTTCCAAGCACATTCTGAGCATTTCCTAACACTACTGGGTTACTAGACATGAAGCGTCACTAGGCTTACCAAGTGTTTAGATTACGTTCGAGATGGTCGTACTTACCAAGTGTTTGGATTACGTTCGAGGTGGTCGTACTTATGTCTTTAACGAACTACGAATGAACAATAATGATTGAAATTATAATAATGAAAACATAAGTAATCAATAAGTAACTAATAAAGCATAAACATATTAAACTATTAAATGCATGAAATAACTAAGTCCAAATGCTGCAAGGAATGCTTGAACAGTTCGTCTTTATTGCTGTCACGCCAATGGGCTCAGATACATCAACGCTCGAATAAAGATTTGATCACTTTTCTTACACCTCCTGCAGGCACTTGGAAAATATTCTATCTCTTGCAGGAGCAAACTACAAGAGCTTCACTACAACTACTCAAAAAGATGCCTAAATGAGGCGAAAGGCCTTCATATTTATAGGCCATGAAGGGTGGCTGCGTAAATGGGGCCACATCGACGCAGGGAGGCTATGTCAACGGGCCCACGTCGACGCGGCCGCGTATACGCCGCCCCGTATACACAGCCCAGTCGACACATTGACTTTTTGACACTTTATCACCTTTCCATATTAGCGTTCCTACTACGTGAAACTGACTGCCCATTGTTGTATGTGCAATCAATTGCTCTTGGATGCCTCTTGTTGTTTCTACTATTAGTCATTGTTGGTTGGTGTTGTTCTTTGCAAGTTGTCAATACCGTAGTTGCTATGTACTACCACCATGACTACTTGATGAGAGGTACCCCTACTCCCAACCATACAAATCACTAAGGCATTCACACGCGATCCGATTGAATTTCGTGGACCTATAGCTCTCTAATGCACTAATTCTTCTAGGAAGTGAAATGACCGTTGAGAACATTCGTCATCTTCCCAAGTACACTTGTGAAGCTCAAGGATATGGTTTAAGTGTAACTGAGACACATGATTTTTCTCATTTTATGTTTTATTAGTTTGATCGCCTACAATAAGAATGAAAGGTAGAGTAATTAAAGATCTAATTCATTTACTGCCTAACTAGCCTAACACAAGTACCCATCCTACTTTCCTAGACACATCCTAAACACATATAATGTTGCTAGACTACCAAACACTATATGTATGCTCGAAGTGGTCGTGCTTGTGTTCATTAACAACTGAGAATTAATTACTTAATTTAAATGCATTAAAGTAAAGTGCATTAAAGGAAACATTAATCTTTCTGAGTGCTACAAGGATTATCAAAAGAGTTCATTTTTATTCCCGTCACACTGTGCTGTGCTTAGGTACATCAGTGTTTGAACAAAGATCCGTACACACTTTAGACTACTGTTGCAGGCACTCAGAAAATATTCTAACTCTAGAGAAAACAAACTGCAAGAGCTTCACTAACTATGACAAAAACTGGAAAAACTATATGGAAATCGTGAGCCCAGGCACTATATTTATACGTTGGCATATACCCTGCAACATCAGATATCTGACATCGTGTCTGGGCTCCAACATCAGATACCCAACGTCAGGCACCCAACATTAGAGCAGATGAAATGTGATTCATCATACCCCCACGACTGAATGAAAACTCGTCCTGAAGTGAAGAAGAGGAGGAACAAGTTCCTTACTGATGAGACGCGATATCGCATGGGCCGCGATATCGCGGTGCACCGTCATATCTATAAATAAGAGGCGGCTCTTCCTTTTTTCTCATCCTAGGCTTAGACCGTAGCGAAACTCTGGCAGTTTGATCCCTCCAGAAATAGAATATTTTCCATGTTCCTGCAATAGGAGCTCCAAAGTGAACGGATCTTTATTCAAGCAAATATTGTACCTGAACACATGTTTGTGTATGGTGATGAGACGTGATATCGCATAGGCCGCGATATCGTGGCAGTCGCGATATCGCATCGTCCCCTGCGATATCGCATACGCGATATCGCGATGCACCATCATATCTATAAATAAGAGGTAGCTCTCCCTTGTTTCCTAATCCTAGGCTAGAAGAAACTCTGGCAAATTGATCACTCCAAAGATAGAATATTTTCCATGTGCCCGCAGTAGGAGTCCTAAAGTGAACGGATCTTTATTCGAGCAACATTGTACCTGAACACAAGTTCTGTACGGAAATAAAGACGAACTTCCTGGATAAACCTTGCAGTGCATGGAATAGGATTTTATTTAATGTTATTTATTGCTTTCTCTCTTAGTAATGCAGAATGAGTATGACTTCATTACAAGCATTTAAGGATGTGTACGGATAATCAAGGAACGGATGCTCATCGCACTTAAGCTAGAAACGCCGAATGAGTACAACTTGATTACAAGCATTTAAGGATGTGTACGAATAATCAAGGAATCGGCTGCTCATCGCACTTAGGCTAAATTAGCTTTCTCAATCCTTTCCTCCTAGTTAAGTGCCTCAATACAACCATTTCGAGCACGTGCGTTACGCGTCGTGATCCCAGCAACGATTAGCGTTTGGTAGCCACGGTTGCATCGGTTCAGGGTGTGTACGGTAAGTGGGAACGGATGCTGACGCTAGGTAATTTAGACTTACTTCATTAGTTAGAGTTAGTAATTAGTTTCTCAACCCTTCACCTTGTTAGCATAGGAGACATAAAACATAAAAACTATAAAAATCATATAGCTCGGACTTACTTAACCATACACCATGACAACTACAAGTAAGTCTGGGAAAACAACGAATAATTAACCCTAAGTGTTCCATGGGGCATGTAGGCACTTAGTCTGCAAAGTTTGACCAGATCGCACGTGCTACGCTCGTATTCGTATGGTTGAGTGTAGGGGTATCTCGCCACTCATCATTGGCACCGTTGTCAGGGACTAAGTGTTTGTGTGCTAAATAGAACATAAGATATCACTCACATCATTGGGAGCCTAAACGAACCTTCGGGTTAATTAAAGAAAATTTATATAACGGTAAAAAGCACACCAATAAGACACTATGTCTTCTTCTTCTTCTTCTCATAAGAGCAACTCACCACCTAGGGACAATACAAAGAACAATCGGAAATCAAAAACACATAACCTAAATTAGCCAGTTCCTCAACAATATAGGGTGGAATATACTCATCCCGATGAGTATATTCCTAACTTTACTTTTATCCTCCATCAAGATGAGTAGATGCGCTGGAGAGATTTGCAAGGTAACATTGTGTTACCTCTGAATCGTGCAATCCCAAACATGCTTTTCCGTGCTTTGGCACAGATTGACATGACAGAACTATATGCTGAATACATTGCAGAAAATTTTGACGTGAGGGATTACCATCCCACACCTTTACAACATATGAGGGACTTAAGGCAGGAGAGCCAACATACACTATTGAAGAGCAAAGAGGTCCCCCACGTCCTTAGCGAAATAGGAGACGATGGACACATTATAACGGGTCCTCTAACAAATGATGTTCCCCCTCCTAACAATGGTGAGGAGGTTGGGTATCAGAACCTACGATCAACGATACATAACCCTGGTTTTGATGCCTGTGAACACTAATTGTTCACAGAAGGAACAACAACAAAAGACAAGGACGGGCACTTAGATCGTCATCACGATCGGAGCCGTAGCAGCCGAAGAGAAGGTAGGAAGCATCATCATGGTGATGGTTCTCCTTCCTCTTCTTCTTCATCTCATCACTCACACTCTCCTTCTACATTTGGATGCAGCCATCATGAGCACAACGGTGAGGATAGAGGTAAGAAAAATGAGAGACCTTGATGAGAGAGTCGAGAGAGAGGACAAGGGCACAAACAAAGGGAAAGTAGGGAACAACGCAGACATCACAGGCGTCATGAAAGAGATGATCATGATGAATCCCTACTCGCAACCCGAAGTATGCTTGATATAACGGAGGCAGTAAGAATACCAACAAGGCATTTAAAAGATAGTCGGATCAAATGCTTAGACATGAACAACATCCCATGATTTGAAGGGGGCTACAACGTTGATCCGCAACATCATTTGCAGGCATTCCATGATGCCTGTGCCTTGCAGAACATAGAAAACGAGTGGCAAAAACTTAAGTTGTTTCCCACGACACTCACTAAAGAAGCAGAGAGTTGGTACCGGTCCTTAGAACCGAAAACCATTAGGAAGTGGAGTATGATATTAGAACTCTTCAACAATAAATATTAGACGTACTCCAAAGTGTCTAATTTGCGTAAGCAAATCCAATNATTAGACGTACTCCAAAGTGTCTAATTTGCGTAAGCAAATCCAATGGTGGAAGCAAGGTAATCACGAACCCTTGGATGCTGCCATGGCCCGCTACTACAATTTGTTACATTGTTGCCTGGGCCATGGATACGCTCAACAGGATCAACTCTGTCACATCGTGGATGGGCTAAGGCATGAAACTAGAAGAACCCTTGGGACTTATGCCCAAGGGAGACTATCAGAACTTAGAACCCATGAAGTTCATTGCTTGT
Organism: Gnetum montanum; assembly: GCA_015680685.1. Taxonomy (NCBI): domain Eukaryota; kingdom Viridiplantae; phylum Streptophyta; class Gnetopsida; order Gnetales; family Gnetaceae; genus Gnetum; species Gnetum montanum. Next base: position 73,972 of record MNCI01010074.1, on the reverse strand, counting down.
TGGAACAAGTAGCAAAATAAGAAGGTGAACTACAAAAAAGAGAGAGTGCGGAAGAATACAACCGCGATCCCTCCCTTCGAAAGAAGGGAGTAAGATTTTGTGATGAGGAGGATGAGTCATCACTCGAAGAGTTGGTGAACAGAAAAACCTTGCCGATCCAAAAACTAACAATAGAAGTATCGGCTAAGGTAGACAAATTGTGGGATTCCTTAGACTCTAGACTTGAAACTGTTTTGAAAATTGTAGAAGAGTCTAAGGCAGAACAAAGTAGTGACAAAGATAGGACAAAGTAGAGACATTCAGGCCCTGCACATAACAAAGATAAGGGGAAAACTACTATCTTCGATGAGGTTGTGGATTCAAACACAAACAATGACGGTGGATGTGAGATTTGCCACTATGACCATCCTAAGGGATGTTGTCCAATCATCTCACATCTACAGGAGTTTGGGGTGTATGCACTTAATCCAAGACTTAACCAACGGAAAACACCCCGAAGGTTACCTTATCCCCAAGGTAACCTAAGGCAATTCCACCAACCACTAACGTACTATCCAAGTGGAACTCCACCACAACCCATCGGACAACATCAGTAGTGGCAATTCCAACAGTCATGGGGGATGCCACCGCCGAAACAACAATACCCTTACCGACAACCTCATCCTTATGGCTATTATGTGTAGCAGCCTGTTTCTCCTAGTGACTCTATGGGTCACACTACTCCCCAACGTCACTACCAAGGTTAGGAGTACTTTAGGAGGACTCCTTCTCCTCCAAGAGACATCCCACATATACACCATCCTCCAACTCCATCCGCACCTCTTCCACCGGTAGTTCCCACAACACCTTCTGCTCCAACAATGCAAGGGAAACTCCCTACTCAACCGCAGCAACGTAACGCTGCAAGAGCTGTAAATATTCAATTCCCTGCTGGTTCTGACAACTATAAAAAGAAAAGACCTTTCTTCAGAACCAAAAGCCCAGACAAACTCTCTCGCAACAACAAGTGGTTGAGTCTAGGTACACTCCTCCACCATTTAACACTTCAGAGCACCAATTAGTCTAACAGAGCTATACGCATACAGTTATGTTAACGCATACCATAACCGACTGGATCAAGGTAGGCCACCTTCCTAGAAAACTAACTGACCCTGGGAGTCCATTAATCTATCTACAAATCGCCAGGAACGAACCACATAAGGCTCTTCTTGACTCAGGTTTTGGAGTCAATTTAACATCACGAGAGATGTATCAAGCCTAGAACCTACCCCAACTTAAGAAGAGCAACATCCAACTAGAGCTGGCAGATTAGTCCATCACCATTCCCTTGGGATTGGTGGAGGACATTGTTACCACTGTGTGTGGTTGGTCCTACCCAGTTGATTTCCTAGTGATTGAAGTTAATAACAATGAAGGGGACTTCCCAATTATAATGGGAAGGACATGGCTGAGTACAGTAGACACATGCCTTAGGATCTGCGATCTTTCCTTGGAGATATCAAAGATAAACATTTATGGGAAGATCAAGAAGAGGAAAGTTCCATGCATCACATACAGTGATTCATCAGGTGATGACATGGAGGAAATGCCGCCATGTAACAGGTGTGCCCTTGAAACTTTAAAACAAAGATGCCTGTATGTAGCAACCACACAAAAAGTAGTAGACACCCCGTGGTTGATAGCTACTTGAATGAGCAACTGACAAATATGCATGAAACGAACTAAGGAGACAAACCATGCCAATAATGAAGGCATAGACACGTTGGAATATGAGCGTCGCCAACTCCCACCACTCAACCTAAGATCATCAATTGGAAGGATTTGGGCATTTCTATGAAATTCCAATAGACGTTCATTATTTTGGATCTCTCCCTTACAATTCAATCATGGGGGAGATGGCCACCTATGCTAATCATATGGGGCCCTCAGTTCTTTTTAAGTTTTTGTTTTACACATTTTTGTTTTACGCATTTTTGTTTTAAAACGTTTTTGTTTTACAAGTTTTTGTCTTACACATTTTTTTACAAGTTTTTATTTTACACGTTTTTGTTTTACAAATTTCTTTAACTTTCCTTATTTTTTTTTTACAACATCGTTACACTTTTCCATTTTTTGTGTCTATTTGTGTGTGTGTTACCCATCCTGTAAGTTTGTCACCCAATAAGTGTTCTTCCCGATGGTATGGACTATTTTTCGTTGATTGCTAATGTTTGGTTTTTACCTTTAAGTTATGATGTTGACACTAAGGTATGTTCTTTTGATATGGCAGGCAATGAGTTCACTTCATCCATCCATCCACAAAGTCTATGGTCTCTTTTAGCTTGGAAATGTACAGTTTCTTTTCTAAATAAGAACTTTAACGAATCGGTGATTGGGTACTTCTCAAACTAAGGGAGGACTCAAGGTTTGAAAAGGGTGTGACTTCAAGGGAACTTGATGCATTTGTGTTGGCCGTTTTCTTGGGTACTTGGATGTTTTCTTCTTGAGTTTTCTTATCATTCTGATGTTACACAATTATCAGAAGCTGAGTTAATAAAAATAAGAAGTCTTTGCATGGTGTGGTTCTCACGCATAAAAACACAAAACAAAAAAAAGAGAGAAAAAAGAAAATAAAGAAAGTGACAATTCAAAGCACACCCCTTAGATGAAATAAACTTGGGCTACCAACACTGGTTATGGAACCAAAAACATTTCCTCTAACTAAGGCCCTTCTCGCTTCTCATTCTCTCCTCTTGTTTCGTCGGAATGGTGGGGACTCTTGCGGGAAGCATTCTTGTTATTCAAGGGGATGGATTAGCCCGATGCATTGATGCGAAGTCCCTAGATGTGGTTGATTTGAGGCTGGAGTTGGAATGAGATTTTTCAAGTCACATTAATCATGAAACACACAAGCGATTGTACACCACCTTTTTCTTCCATTCTCTTCTCTCCATCCTTCTCTCCATTGTTCACCTCATTGCCTGTTGTATCATTAGTGTATATTTTGGTAGATACATTGTTTTCTTTTTGGTAAATTCTTGTGGTTAATACTTTAACTCTTATTCCAATTGACATTTCCAGAGCCTGCAGACTCTTTGAATGTGGGTTTGTTAGGGCATTAAGGGCATGAGCCTGCTTTGGGAAGGACCCACTGACATTCCTCTTTGGTGCACTAGTTAAATTCTTTTCCCTAACATTTTTACAATTAATTTTATTTTGTTCATTTCCATCTTAGCATCCATTTCATCAATGTCATAGTTGTCCCTTTTTATCTATCTTTCTTACTCCTTTTCTTTCTCTATTCTAACGCTACCAGAGGTTCGTGATTAGTCATGGGGGTATGAGGCCTGATTTTTTCAATTTTCTCCTAGCCCCGATTTTTTTCAATTTTTTCCTAACCCCTACACCTTCAATAGTCATCATTAATACATCCCAAATCCGTAATTAGCCATACCACAACCTAGCAAATGGACCTACACTGAAGCAAGGTATTACTTACATGATGATTCATTTACCATTGTTAATATATGATTGTGTTGTGTGTGCAAATGGCAATCATACAACAATGAATTGGATCTGGAGCAAACACTTGGAATGGAGCAGTGCTGGGAGCAGCTATGCAAGGAGCAAGATCAATGACATGCTTACAGATGGACAACGAGAGGCGCAATCTTGGCGTTGGCAGTAGCAACACTTCTTTCTCTCTTCTCTCTCAACTGCCAACTAAGGCCTGATGTCGATGTAATAAGGTGTTCACCCTTGTTTTCATGAACACTAGTTTTGTCAAGTCTTGTAATGATGATCTTTTCACATGTCATCCCATTAGTTCCATTCACCTCAATAATCCCATACCTTCCCAATATTTTGTAAGGAACTTGAGGTCGAGTTTTCATTTAGTCATGGGGGTATGATGAGATGCGATATCGCATAGGCCACAATATTATGTATGTGATATCATGGTAGTCATGATATCACATCATCCCCTGGGATATCTCGTACGCGATATCTCGGTGTGCCATCTTATCTATAAATAAGAGTTGGCTCTCCCTTGTTTGCTAATCCTATGCTAGAAGTAGGGAAACTCTGGTAGATTGATCACTCCAGAGATAGAATATTTTCCATGTGCCCACAGTAGGAGTCCTAAAGTGAACAGATCTTTATTCGAGCAACATTGTACCTAAACACAAGTTGTGTAGGGCAATAAAGATGAACTTCCTGGATAAACCTTGCAGTGCATGGAATAGGATTTTATTTAATGTTATTTATTGCTTTCTCTCTTAGTAATGCTGAATGAGTACGACTTGATTACGAGCATTTAAGTATGTGTACGGATAATCAAGGAACGGATGCTCATCACACTTAGGCTAGAAACGTGGAATGAGTATGACTTGATTACGAGCATTTAAGGATGTGTATGGATAATCAAGGAATTAGCTCCTCATCGCACTTAGGCTAAATTACCTTTCTCAACCCTTTCCTCCTAGTTAAGTGCCTCAGTACAACCACTTCGAGCACGTGCATTACGTGTCGTGATCCCAGCAATGATTAGCATTTGGTAGCCATGGTTGCATCAGTTCAGGGTGTGTACGGTAAGTGGGAACGGATGCTGACACTAGGTAATTTAGACTTAGTTTATTAGTTAGAGTTAGTAATTAGTTTCTCAACCCTTCACCTAGTTAGCATAGGAGACATAAAACATAAAAACTATAAAAATCATATACCTTAGACTTACTTAACCATACACCGTGACAACTACAAGTAAGTCTAGGAAGACAATGAACGATTAACCCTAAGTGTTCCATGGGGCATGTAGGCACTTAGTCTGCAGAGTTCAACAGGATCGCACGTGCTACGCTCGTATTCGTATGGTTGAGTGTAGGGGTATCTCGCCACTCATCATATGGCAATAAAGACGAACTTCTTGGATAAACCTTGTAGTGCATGGAATAGGCTAAATAGGATTTTATTTACTGTTATTTATTATTTGTCATTTAAATGCTTTATTAGTTGTTAAATCTCTCTCAATCCTTCTCTCCTAGTTAAGTGCCTTAGTACGACTGCTTCGAGCACGTGCGTTACACTTGGTGATCCCAACAACAATTAGCGTTTGGTAACCAAGGTTGCATCGGTTCAGGGTGTGACCAATAAGTGGGAACGGATGCTGACGCTAGGTTAATTTAGACTTAGTTAATTAGTTAGAGTTAGTAATTAGTCTCTTCAACCCTTCACCTCTCAGCATAGGAGATAAAACAAAAAAAGCTATAAAAATCATATACCTCGTACTTACTTAACCATACACCATGACAAATACAAGTAAGTCTAGGAAGACAACGAATAATTAACCTTAAGTGTTCCATGAGGCATGTAGGCACTTAGTCTGTGGAGTTCGACTAGATCGCATGTGTTACGCTTGTATTCATATGGTTGAGTGTAGGGGTACCTCGCCACTCATCATTAGCGCCATTGTCGGGGACTAAGTGTTTGTGCGCTAAGTAGAACATAGGAGATCACTCACATCGTTGGGAGCTTAAACGAACCCTAGGGTTAATTAAACAAAAAATTATATAATGGTTAAATAGCACACCAGTAAGACACAATGTCTTCTTCTTCTTCTCACAAGAGCATTACACCACCTAGGGATATACAAGAAACAGTCAGCAATGTAAAACACATAATCAAAATCAGCCGGTTCCTCAACAACATTGAGTAGTATATACTCATCCTAATGAGTACATACCAGATTTTACCTTTATCCTTCATCAAGATGAACAACTGTGATGGAGAGACTTGCAAGGTAACATAGTGTTACCTCCAGATTGGTCAGTCACAAACATGCTCCTTCGTGCTCTTGCATAGATTAGCATGACACAGTTCTATGTTGAATACGTTATAGGTGACTTTGACATAAGGGATTACCATCCCACATCCGCACAACATATAAGGGACTCAAGGCAGGAGAGCCACCATACACTGTTGAAGGGAAAAGGGGTCCCGCATGTCCTAAGTGAAATCAGAGATGGTGAACCACTTATAACAGGTTTTCTATCGAATGATGTTCCCCCTCCTGACGATAGTGAGGAGGTGGGGTGTCAGAACCTATGATCCATGATACACAACTCTGGTTTTGATCCCCGTGAATGCCAACTATTCATCGAGGGAATGAAAACACATGGCAAGGATGAGCACTCATATCGTCATCACAATCAAGGCCGAAGCCACAAAAGAGAAGGTAGGAAACATCATCATGGCGATGGTTCTCCTTCTTCTTCCCCTTCTCCACATCATTCACCCTCTCCTTCCACCTCTGGTTGTAGTCATAGAGAGCATAACGGTGAGGATAGAGGTAGACAAAATAAGAGACCTTGACGAAGAAGTCGAGAGAGAGGACAAGGGCATGAACGAAGGGAAAGTAGGGAACAATGTAGACATCATAGACATCATGAAAGAGATTATCATGATAAATCCCTACTTGCCACCCGAAGCATGCTAGACATCATGGAGGTGGTTAGAATACCGACAAGGCATCAAAGAGATGGTCAGATCAAGCACTTAGACATGAACAACATCCCACGCTTTGAAGGGGGATACAATGCGAATCCACAAAATCATTTACACATATTTCATGATGCCTGCACCTTGCAAAACATAGAGAATAAGTGGCAAAAACTAAAGTTGTTTCCCAGGAAACTCAAAAATGAAGCAAAGAGTTGGTACCAATCCTTAGAACTGTAAACCATTAGGAGGTGGAGTATGATGTTAGAACTCTTCAACGATAAATATCAAACATACTCCAGAGTGTCTAATTTGCGTAAGCAGATCTAATGATGGAAGCAAGGTACTCATGAACCCTTGGATGCTGCCATGGGCAGCTACTACACATTGTTACATCGTTGCCCGGGCCATGGTTATGCACAGCGAGATCAACTTCACCACATCGTAGATGGGCTAAGGTATGAAACTAGGAGAACCCTTGGGACTTATGCCCAAGGGAGACTATCAGAACTTAGATCCCATGAAATTCGTCGCTTGTTGGAACAAGTAGCCAAAGAAGAAGGGGAGCTATGAAAAAGGGAAAGTGTGGAAGAATATAACCGTGATCCCTCTCTTCAGAAGAAGGGAGTGAGATTTTGCGATGGAGAGGATGAGTCATCACTCGAAGAGTTGGTGAATAGAAAAACCTTGCCACTTCAAAAGCTAACAATAGAAGTATCGGCTAAGGTAGATGAAGTATGGAGCTCCTTAGACAATAAAATTGAAACTTTCCTAAAGATTATAGAGGAGTCTAAGAAGGAACAAAGTAGTGATAAGAACAAGATAAAGCAGAGAGATTCAGGCCCTGCATGTGACAAGGGTAAGGGAAAAATAACTATCTCTGATGAGGTTGTGGACTCAGACACAGACGATGACGATGGATGTGAGATCTGCTAATATGACCATCCCAAGGGATGTTGTCCAATCATCTCACATCTACAAGAGTCTAGGGTGTATGCACTCAACCCGAGACTCAACAGACGATAGACACCCCAAAGGTTACCTTACCCCCAAGGTAACCCAAGATAGTTCCACCAACCATTGATGTACTATCCAAGTGGAACTCCATCACAACCCATCGGGCAACATCAGCAGTAGCAATACCCATAGTCATGGGGGATGCCACCGCCGAAACATCAATACCCTAACCGGTAACCCGATCCTTATGGATACTACATGCAGTAGCCGATTTCTCCAAGTGACTTTATGGGTCACACAACTCCCCAACATCACTACCAAGTTTGGGAGTACTTTAGAAGGAGTCCTTCCCCTCCGAGAGATGCTCCATACCAATACCATCCTCCTAATCCATCCGCACCTCTTCCTCCGGTAGTTCCCATAACATCTCCTACTCCAACAATGCAAGGGGAACTCCCCACTCAACCACAGCCACAAAATGCTACGAGAGTCGTAAACATTCAACCCACTATTAGTTCTGACAATGAAAAAAGAGAAGACCTTTCTTCAAAACCAAAAGCCCAGACAAGCTCTCACAACAACAAGTGGTTGAGTCTAGGTACGCTCCTCCAACACATAAGGCTTCAAAGCACCCTTCCGTCCAACAACAGAGTTGCACACATATGGTTATGTTAATACATACCGTAACTAATTGGATCAAGGTAGGCCACCTTCCTAGGAAACTATCTAACCCTGGAAGTCCCTTGATCTACCTCCAAATCACCAGGAATGAACCACATAAGGCTCTTCTTGACTCAGGTTCCAGAGTCAACTTAATTTCACGAGAAATGTATCAAGCCTGGAACCTACTCCAACTTAAGAAGAGCAATATTCAACTAGAGCTGGCTGACCAGTCCATCACCATTCCCTTGGGATTGGTGGAGGACATAGTTACCACTATGTGTGGTTGGTCATACCCAATTTATTTCCTGGTGATAGAAGTTAACAACAACAAAGGGGACTTCCCAATTATAATGGGAAGGCCATGGTAAAGTATAATAGATTTGTACCTAGGGATCCACGATCTTTCCTTGGAGATATCTAAGGTAAATATTTATGGAAAGATCGAGAAGAAGAAAGTTCCATGCATCACATACAGTGATTCATCGAGTGATGACATGGAGGAATGCTCCGCATCTCTTCCATGCAATAGGTGTGCCCTAGAAACACAAATACAAAGGTGCCTGTATGTAGCAACCACATAAGTAGTAGACACATCGTGGTTGATAGCTAAACGAAAGAGCAACCGACCAACATGCATGGAACAAACTAGGGGAACAACTCATGCTAACAACGAAGGCATAGACACATTGGAGTATGAGCATCGCCGACTTCCAACCCTTAATCTAAGAACATCAGTTGAGAGAAGTTGGACACTTATAAGAAATTAAAATAGGTGCTCATTATTTCGGATCTCTCCCTTTCCATTCAGTCATGGGGGAGTTGGCCACCTATGCTGATCATTGGAGGCCCTCAATTCTTTTAAGTTTCTGTTTTACACATTTTTGTTTTACACATTTTTGTTTTGCACGTTTTTGTTTT
>MNCI01010074.1:46304-64951 GCA_015680685.1 Gnetum montanum | reverse complement strand
AGGCAATGATTCCACTTCATCCATCCATCCACAAGTTCTATGGTCTCTCTTGGCTTGGAATGTACAGTCCCTTTCTAATAAGACCTATTAACGAATTGGTGACTGGGCACTTCTCAAACTAAGGAAGGACTCAAGGATTGAAAAGGGTGTGACTTCAAGGGAACTTGATGCATTTGTGTTGGCAATTCTCTTGGGTTCTTGGATGTTTTCTTCTTAAGTTTTCTTACTGTTTCGACGTCACCCAATCATTGGAAAGCTAAGCAAATAAAAATAACAAAGTCTTTGCATGGTGTGGTTCTCACGCATAAACACATAAAACAAAAAAAAACAAAAAAAAATGAAAAGAAAAAGAGAAAGTGAGAATTCAAAGCACATCCCTTAGATGAAATAATTATTTGAGCTACAACCACTAGTTATGGAACTAAAATAAAAGGTTCCCTCTAACTAAGTCCCTTCTCGCTTCCCATTCTCTCCTCCTTGTTTCATCAGAATGGTGGTGGCTCTTGGGTGAAGGCATTCTTGTCACTTCAAGAGGATGGATTGGCCAAATGCATTGATGCGAAGTCACTAGATGTGGTTTGTTTGACGTTGGAGTTGGAATGAGATTTGCTAAGTCACATTAATCATGAAACACACAAGGGGTTGTACACCACCTTGTTCTCGGGATTCCATTCCATTCTCTTCTCTCCACCCTTCTCTCCATTATTCACCTCATTTCCAGTTGTATCATTAGTGTATATTTTGGTGGATACATTGTTTTCTTTTTGGTAAATTCTTGTGGTTAAGACTTTAACTCTTGTTCCAAATGACATTCCCAGAGCCTACGGACTCTTTGAATGTGGGCTTGTCAAGGCATTAAGGGCATGAGCCTACTTTGCGGAGCACCCACTGACATTCCTATTTGGTGCACCAATTAAATTCCTTTCCCTAACATTTTTGCAATTAATTTTATTTTGTCCATTTCCATCTTGACATCCATTTCATCGACATTATATTTATCTCTTTTTCTCCCTCTTTCTTGTTCTTTTTCTTTCTCCATTCTATCGCTACTGGAGGTCGCGATTAGTCATGGGGTATGGGGCCCAATTTTTTCGATTTTCTCCTAACCCCTACACCTTCGGTAGTCATCAATATTATATCTCCATACCCATATCATCCATACCACAACTCAGCCAATGGACCTTTCATCGGAGCAAGGTATCAACTGCATTATGATTCATTTACCCTTGCTAATATAAAAACTGTGTTGTGTGTGTAGATGGCAATCCTGCAATAACGGATTGGATCTAGAGAGAACACTTGGAATCGAGCAGTGCTGAAGCAATTATGCAAGGAGCAAGATTGAATGATGTGCTTACAGATGGACAACGAAAGGAGAAATCTTGGCATTGGTAGCAGCAAAACTTCTTTCTCTCTGTCTCTCTCAAGCTGCCAAATAAGGCCTGATGTCAATGTAATAAGGTGTTCACTCTTGTTTTCATGAACACCGGTTTTGTTGTCTTGTAATGATGATCCGTTCACATGTCATCCCATTAGTTCAATTCATTCAATAATCCCATACCTTCCCAATATTTTGTAAGGAACTCAAGGATAAATTTTCATTTAGTCATGGGGGTATGATGGGACGCAATATCGCATGGGCCACGATATCGTGTACACAATATCGCGGTGCGTCATCATATCTATAAATAAGAGGCGGCTCTCCCTTGTTTCTCATCCTAGGATTAGACCGTAGCGAAGCTCTGGCAGTTTGATCCCTCCAAAGATAGAATATTTTCCATGTGCCCACAGTAGGAGCTCCAAAGTGAACGGATCTTTATTCGAGCAAATATTGTACCTGAACACATGTTTGTGTATGGCAATAAAGACGAACTTCTTGGATAAACCTTGCAATGCATGGAATAGGCTAAATAGGATTTTATTTACTGTTATTTATTATTTGTCATTTAAATAATTTATTAGTTGTTAAATCTCTCTCAACCCTTCTCTCCTAGTTAAGTGCCTCAGTACGATCGCTTTGAGCATGTGCGTTACACTTGGTGATCCCAACAACGATTAGCGTTTGGTAACCAAGGTTGCATCGGTTCAGGGTGTGAACGGTATGTGGGAACAGATGCTAACACTAGGTTAATTCAGACTTAGTTAGTTAGTTAGAGTTAGTAATTAGTCTCTCCAACCCTTCACCTCTCAGCATAGGAGATAAAAAAGAAAAAGCTATAAAAATCATATACCTCATACTTACTTAACCATACACCATGACAAATACAAGTAAGTTTGGGAAGACAACAAATAATTAACCTTAAGTGTTCCATGAGGCGTGTAGGCACTTAGTCTGTAGATTTCGATTGGAACGCGCGTGTTACACTTGTATTCATATGGTTGAGTGTAGGGGTACCTCGCCACTCATCACTTACAAAATATTGGGAAGGTATAGGATTATTGACTAACATATAAACTACCTCAAATGGAATAAACAGACTCTAAGTGCTCAAGTATACGAACTTACAATCTTTTACAAAATTGGGTGTCCATGAACAGCCTAGGCAGAACTGACATCTAACACCTCTTAGTGGCTAAAGAGTAAGGAAGAAGATCCAATGATCATGAACAATCCTCTTAGGTGCTGCTGCATCATCCTTAGTGAAGCTAGTCCCACTTCCAATGCATGCTTTCCACTACAATCACAACAAAATCATGAATTAGTATGCAACATGTAATATGTAGTTGTTGAATATCTTGTCTCATCAATAGTTACATTCAGCTAGGTTGTGATTATGGTAGATTGATTCCTTTAGTAGTGTTAGCAAGAAGGTTGACAAATAGTGTAAAATAGATAAGTGGTCTATTAAATTTGAAAAAGTTCAACATAAGAAAATATTTGAAGAGGATGTAAGAATTCACAACAATAAAAAGGAAAGTTAATTGAAAAATGTTGTGAAGATGTGCACAATTTAATGTCATTGATGAGGTAAACAAGAGGATTTGATTGTAAGAGTGTCTAAGGGTAAAGAACTTAACTAACCCAACCAAAAGATATGCAAGTGGATCCTCCCCAAACTAGGCACAGGCCTTTTAAGCCCTTGCATAATTTCAAACCAAAGATTTTGTGGGCACCGTAGATGATTAATGGTTATGGACAGTTAAGTACAAAAACTCAAAAGAAACTACCTAAGAATTCCAACACATTAAACAAGAATATGAAATTGGTAGTGAGGTGAGACATGAAAAGCATAGATGGATGAGAGAGAATGGAATGGAGTTCCTGATTAAGGTCACATGAAGCCTGGATTTTATGGTTACATGACTTGATAAGATCCATCATTAGTCCATACCAAAACCAACCACATTTAGTGACTTCGCATCATCATTCTAAGACCAGTACATCCCCCTAAGACACAAGAGTGCTCCCACAGAACAACTACTGTACCTTATTAGAGAAGAAAAGAGAAGTAGAAAGTGAGGAACAACCTTAGTTAGAGGGGACCTTTAGGCATGGGTGACATGTCTTTCTAGTCCCATAACTAGTGCTTGTAGCCCATTTATTTTGTCTAAGGGGTGTGCTTTGAATTCCCATCATTTTTTTATGAGAACCACACCATACAAAGACTTATTCAACTTCCTTTTATTGGTCAACATGGAATGATAAGAAATTTATGAAAACACACATGCATCCTGGCAAACAAAAAGGCACAAAGAATACCGAATCCCCTTGAAGTCACACCCTCTTCAAACCTTTGAATCCTTTCCAACTCTAAAAACTACCAAGTCATAAATTTGTTAAAATTTCATTAATGAAAAAAGAATTGCATGTTTCTAGAACAAGGAAAACCATAGAGTTTGTGGATGGGTGGATGTTGTGGGCTTACTACCTGTTGCATAAAAAAGAACCATGTCCTAATCATCTGTAACGAAATTTAAAGTCAAAATATAGATACCAACAATCAAATAACAAAATAGTACATACCACCATCAAATAACGCATTACCATTGTACCTAGCACTTATTAACAAAAAGCTAGAAAATCATACAAAAATAAAATAAAATAAAATAAAATATAAAAAAAGTGTAAAATTTTCAAGAAATAGCAAATGTACTAATGATGGTGTCAAACAAAAATTAGAAAAGATTAATAACATGAAAATAAGATGGAAAATAAAGAATGTGTAAAACAAAAAGTTGAAAAATTGAGGAGCTACTTATATTATTAGCATGGGTGGCCATCTCCCCCACAACTAAGTTGAAAAGAGGAGATTTGAAATATGGAGCGTGGTTGTCCACCTAATAAGGCATTTTTTGTATTAGCTAGCTTATGCTCACGGAAAGGTTTAATTTATTGGATGTTGACCAGTTGTTTATTGTCTAGGCTCTCAAGTTTGTAGATCATCGTGGCCCCAGAAGAAAAAGTTTCATAAATGATGTAAAGTCCTTCCCACAACATTTGGAACTTAATTTGTTGAGGTACATGTGTGGGGTTCCAATAGAGAACCTTATCTCCTGGTTGAAATTTGAATTTTCTGGTTTTAAGATCATGGCACTTTTTATTGTAGGCCTTGTGCAACTTGTTAAATGATAAGGCCACCAATCGATTTTTGTCTAGCAGGTTGAGATTCATTAATCTTTCTTTTTATGCTAGACTCAAGTTAAGGTCAAGGTCATAGGCTATTGAAAGTGGATGGAGCTCGGATTGAATATGAAGTGTTGGTAATTTTCCATACACAAGCTCATAGGGAGAATAGCCTATAGGAAGTTTCCATGTTGAGCAGGAGGCCCAAAGGGCATCATTAAGTTTTGTACTCTAATCTTTCCTATATTTTCTAGTTCTTATTAAAATCCTTGTGATTTTCCTATTGGTAACCTCAGCTTGACCATTGGCTTGGGGATGGTAGGATGTTATGAGTTTATATTCAACCCCCAAGCGTTGCATGAGTTTCCAAAAAGTAGTGCTTGTAAAGTGAGTTCCATTATCAGAAATTAATGCATGTGGCACACCAACCTATTTACAACATTTTGTTGTATAAACCAAGCAGTAGTAGAAGATGTACAATTGATGATGGTTGCTACTTCAGCCCCTTTCATACAATAGTCAACAACGCTATGATGTATGCCTTTCCATTTGACATGGACATGATGGGACCCATGAAATCAATGCCCTAGATGTCGAAAGGTTCTAGTGGTCGAATCCATTATTGAGGTCCCTCCATTCGAGTAGTCATTCCACCATCTCATTGGAATCATTCACAAGAATGGATGCAATGGTGAGCATCCCTGAAGATTGTTGGCCAATAGTATCCTACCATCAGGATTTTAATGCTCGTGTATCTCCCAACATAATGTCCTCCATAAGAACCTTCATTAGTGTATTGGAGAATGTGTAATTTATTGACATTAGAAACACATCAACAAACTAAGCCATCAGTGCACACCTTGTAGAAGTGTCCATTGATCTCCATAAATTGTTTTACCTAGTGAAGAAACTGTTGTTTCTTCCAATGGTCTAACCCTTGTGACATCTCTTGGGTGAGAAGATAGGCGAGAATGCCATCATACCATTAAGGCTTGTTGGGAAATTATTCAATTATAGCCCCAAAAAAGAGGAATTCATCAAGAAACATATCAAATAGTGGATTTTCTTCCTCTTTTTTGTTCCATCGCAATCAAGAGAAGTGATCAATGACCACATTCTCAGTGCCATTTCGATCTACCATCATAAGATCGAAGTCCTACAAGATCACTAGTCACCGTATGACATGGGGGCTCATCATTGGCTTGTTCATCAAGAAGTGGATGGTACTGTGGTCCGTGTGCACAAACACCCTATATCCAAGCACATAATGCCTAAACTTCTCTAGAGCAAACACAACTACCATCAATTCTTTTTCTATAGTGGTGTAATTCAATTGTGCATCCACAATGCTTCGACTAGCATAGTGGATGTAGTATGGACATTTCTAGTCATCCATCTACGTAATTTGATGGATGACTCCGTCAAGGCATAATTTGATGCATCCGTCATGACATGAAATGGTCTAGACCAGTCACGTACTTGTAGGATTGGAGTTTCTACAAGTTTCTCTTTCAACTGTTGGAATGCTTTTTCACATTCCATGGTCTAAACAAATGGAGCATATTTCTTTGTCAACTCCACCAATGGCTTTGCAATCTTAGAGAAATTCTCTATGAATCATTGGTAGTAGCCAGTATGTCCAAGGAATGATCAAAAATTTTTGACAGTTTCTAGTTGGTTGGTTATTCCTTGGATGACCCTTATTTTCTTAGGGGCTACCTCAATTCCTTCTTGTGATATTCTATGCTCTAATACAATGCCTTCCTAGACCACCAGGTGACTCTTTTTCCAATTGAGCTACAAGTTGGTTTCAACACATCATTTTAGCACTTACTCAAGGTGATCCAAGGTTTGCTCAAATGTAGCTCCATAAGTGGAGAAGTCATCCATGAAGACTTCCACACCACTTCTAATTTTTTGTTGAAAAATGCTTAGAACCAAGCGTTGGAATGTAACAGGAGCATTACATAGACCAAATGGCATCTTGTAATATGCAAAAGTTCCCTAAGGACTAGTGAATGTTATTTTTTCTTGGTCCTCTGGTACAATTTGAATTTGGTTATAGCCATTATAACCATCTAGAAAACTATAGTAACAATGCCTAGATATTGTGTCCAACACCTGATCAACAAATGGTAATAAAAAATGGTCTTTAAATTTTACCATATTCAGTAGCCGAAAATTTATGTAGACCTGTCACTTGCCACCTTTCTTTGGCACAATCATGAGTGGACTAACCCACTCACTATTTGCAATGTGATAAATGAACCTTGGCTTGAGGAGTTGTTTGATTTCCTCCATAATGATCTACTTTAGCTTGGGGTTCAAACACCTCTGTGGCTATCTCTTTGGCTTCATGGCCAGATCAATGTAGATGTAATGCTAGCATATCCTAGGATCAATCCTTGTGAGTTCAGGATATGACCAAGCAAAAGTTGCTAACCATTATTCAACTACTTTCAACAACATCTTTTTCTATTCTCAAGTAATATGTTCCTTAACTATAATTGACTTTCCATTTTTTAAAACACATATTCCATTCCAGCCAATAGTGTTTTTAGTTCAAGGGGCTCTTGCTTAAAATTCTCAAGAATTTCCAACTCTCCCCAATAAGTATTATCATTTTCATCATCATAGAGTTGGTGATGAACCTAATCTAGTTCATCTATGCCTATGACATATGTGCATGTCAGGCTTTCAGTCGATTCCATGTAAAGTGTCTTACTCTTAGAATCAACGATCAACCACTGGGTGCCCCCCTATTTTGTGGCTACTGTATACAGACACTTTTGAATTTTTCTTCTAGTGCACACTGCTTACATGCAAATATAAATTCTTATTTCATGACCTAGAGTTTCTGCACACAATTACACCCTGTATCGCTATACATGATACATGGAACACCCTTCTTCTCGAACTTTCCGAATTCATTTTCTTTGCATATTTCTAGGGAAAGATCTTTGATGCCCATTCTTTCATCAATGATGCTAAGTCATGTCCTTTCCATGATGATTGGGAAATCCCCTTTGCAATTCTTCACTTTGATCACTAGGAAATCAGCAGGATAAGACCACCCATAGATAGTGGTCACAATGTCTTCTACTAGTCCTAATGGAACAGAGATAGACTGGTCTACCAATTCTAATATGATATTGCTCTTTTTCAAAGGAGGTAGGTTCGATGTAGTGTACATCTCATGAGAAATTAAATTGACACTAGAACCTAAGTTGAGAAGAGCTTTGCACAATTAATTCCCATTAATCTACAAATAAATCAGAGGACTTCCAAGATCTGCTAACTACTTTGGAAGGTTTTTACATGGATCCAATCAAATATAATATGAACAAGCATAATAATATGGATCCTAGGCAATCTTTGGTTCGAAGAGGACTCAAAGATATTTGAGATAGAGAAAGATAAAGGAACAGGGTTGTCACCCATAGGTGTATGTGAGGGCTTAGGCAGACTGTAGGATCAGAAGAAAGGCCTTTTCTTTGATCAAGTTTTAGACCAACTTGGTTGATAAACTAGTTGTAGATTAATGGCCCTCGTAGCGTTGCATTATTGTGGTTGAGCTAGTAGCTCACCCTACATAGGTGGAGGAGGCGGTAGCTATGCAGTTGGAGGAGGAACATGTGCAAGAACAGGAGGAGGATAAGGGTAAGAGGTGGTATCCCTCCTTGTATGTGGAGAATGCATTCAATAATTATCAAGAGGATAGTAGTGAGGTTGGAAAGTAAAAATGTGACTAGAGGAGTCACGTGGAGACAAGGGTTATTGAACGTAATACCCATATGGATCAAGCTATTTGTAAGGGTAATGCTACCTTAGTGGTGTTAATGCCCATGACTGTGGTTGCTACCACTATTAATACTACTCATATGGTTGCGATGGAGTTCCACTGGGATAATATTGCTATTGCTGATGGAACTGCCTAAAATTACCTTGAGGATAAGATAATCTTCTAGATGTTTACCTTTGTATTAATTGTGGATTGAAAGCATACATCCCAGACTCCTATAAATGTGACACTATGGGGTAACATCCCTTAGGATGTACATACTGGCAGATGTCACAGCCACCATCATCATCTGATTCGCTTCCTACAACTTCTTCTATTGCAACAATCTTTCCCTTACCGCTTTGATAGGCACATTCAACTTCCTTGTGCCTCCTGCGCTCATAATCACTGCCTTATTCTTTGGACTCTTCAACAATTTTTAGAGCAACTTAAAATCTGTTATCCATGGAGTCCCATAACTAATCAACCTTGGCCATAATTTTAGATTGAAATTTTTGGAGTGGCAAGGTTTTCTTATTCACCACCTCATTAGGTGTGGATTCTTCCTCACTATCATAGAATCAAACCTCCCTCTTACAAATGGAAGGATCGCGGTTATATTCTTCTGCACTTTCTCTTTTTCTTAATTTTCCCTCCTCTTTAGCTACTTGCTTGCTTAGTCTTTGTATTTGATAAGCACTTAATTTTAATAGTCTCCCTTAAGCATAAATGCCAATGGTTCTCCTCATTTCTGATCAAAGCCCATCTATAATGCAAAGAAGTTGATCTAGTTGAGAGTAACCATGGCTAGGACATCTGTGCGTTAAGGAGTAGTATTGGCTAATGGCAGCATCCAAGGATTCATGTGTTCCTTATTTCCATCCTTGGATATGCCTTCTCAAGTTGGACACTCTAGAGTACGTTTGATATTTGTCATTTGTCATTGAACAGTTCAATCATGGTACTCCATCGTTTGATAGATTCTGATTCTGAGGGCTAGTACTAGTTTTCTACTTCTTTGATGAGTGTCCTTGGAAACAACTTAAGTCTTTGCCACTCATTCTCTATGTTCTACAAGGCACATGCATCTTGAAAAGCTTGGAGATGGTTCTACGAATCAAAGTTATACCCCTCTTTGAACTGAGATATATTGTTCATGTCTAGCCTTTTGATCTGACTATCCTTCAAGTGCCTTGTTGAAATTCATACTGCCTCTGCAATGTTTAGCATCCTTTCGGTAGCAAGAAAAGGCTCATCGAAGCCTTGATCATGGTGCCTATGATGCCCTCTACTACCCCTTTGTCCATGGTGATGTGCCTCTCTTGAATGTCCACACCCTTATTCTTGCCTTTCCCAATGGTCATTTCAATCATTTGGGTTCCATCAGTCATTTTGGCCACCTCCATCATGGTCACGTCCTCTATGGTTGCAATCAAAGCCAAAAAAAAGATAATGATGATGACGAAGGAGAAGAGGAAGGAGGACTACATCATCATGATGCCTACTACCACCTCTTTAGCAATCACAATCGTGATCATGATCTTGCTTCTTGTCTACATCCTTACCTTAACTTGCCTCTTTGAATCCTTCTTTGTCATTGGATCCATTCTTACTAGAACCAGGATTGTGAATTGTGGACTACAAGTTCTGGTTTTAACCTCTGTCACCAAATTCATAGAGAGGAATTTCACTAAATGGAAAACCTCCAAAGAAGGATTCCCCACCATCTTGTTGGTACAGCAGAAATGGGGAACCATTAAATCCTTTTCCCTTTGCAAATTCATGACATTGCTCTAACTGGCAATCCGAGAGATGTTGTGCCTTTGTGGGATGATAATCCCTAGCATTGGTATCTTGCATAACATACTCAACATGATGTTCCTAGAGATCCCATCATATAAGCATTTTTTGAAGCATTACAAGAATGGATTGATTGGGGAGCAACACAATGTTACCCTCCATGTCACACGACTGCAGCTATTCATCCTGATGTAGGGTGAAGGTGAAGTTTGGTACATACTCATCAAGATGAACATATATGATTTGATATTGCTAAGGTGCCAACTGATGAGCTCCATCAAACTTGGGTGGAGAAGCACTCTTGTGAGAAGAAGACATTTTTAATTAGATGATAAAAAATGTAGGATGCTTTTATATTTTGTTGTAGTAATTGTAAAATATGATATGACTCTCAGGTTCATTCCAATGATTTTGAATGATTTTCACTAAATCCTAGATAGCACATGAAACAACCAAAAGGTCCCCAACAACAGTGCTAATGATTAGCAGCGAGGTACTCCTACGTCCAACCATATGAATCACTAAGGTGTTCACACGCAATCCAGTCATATTCCATGGAGCTATAGTTCTCTAGTGCACTAGTTCTTCTAGGAAGTGAAATGGCTATTAAGAACATTTATTGTCTTCCTAACTACACTTGTGAAGCTCAAGGATATGGTTTAAGTGTAATTGAGGTACATGATTTTTCTTATTTTATGTTTTATGAGTTTGATCACCTACAACAAGAATGAAAGGTAGAGTAATTAAAGGTCTAATTCATTTACTACCTAACTAGCCTAATAGAAGTACTCATCCCACTTTCTTGGACACATTCTAAACACATATAATGCTGCTAGGCTACTAAATGTTAAGCGTTGTTGGGTTACCAAGCACTATATTTATGCTCGAAGTGGTCGTGCTTGTGTTCATTAACAATTGGAAATTAATTACTTAATTTAAATGCATTAAATTAAAGTGCATTAAAGGAAACATTAATCTATTCTCAGTGTTGCAAGGATTATCAAAAGAATTCATTTTTATTCCCCTCACACTGCTGCTCTCAGGTACATCAGTGTTCGAACAAGATCCATACACACTTTAAACTCCTGTTGCAGGCACTCAGAAAATATTCTAACTCTGGAGAAAAAAACTGCAAGAGCTTTGCTCACTATGACAAAAACTAATGAAAAACTATATAGAAATCATGAGCCCAAGCACTATATTTATAGGCTGGCGTATATCCTGCAACACCTAATATTAGACATCGTGTTTGGGCTTTGACATCGAATACCCCATGTCAAGGCTCTGACATCAGGTATCCAATGCCAAAGCAAATGAAATGTGATTCATCACTACTTGCAGCCATTAATGAATCTACTAGGTTCTCTCTTCTCTCTACTTCCTATTATTTCTTTTTTTAATATTATGATCTTTCTAAATTATTCCATCTTTAATGTTCTGGTTTTGCATAATGCTCAAATTTAAGTTCTATTCAAATCATTGTTCTATTTAAATATTAGCTACATTTCCTCTTCAACTTGGAAACTATTCCTAGGCTAGCCATGCTTTAAGCAAGGTGTCATATAAGCAATAGCCTTGTCAAACTAAGCACTTTAAGGGAATTGTACATTAGTGTGCCTTCACAGCCCAAATTTATGCATTAATAGTAAGTCATAAGGGACTAATTATTTGTATAGTGAGACCAAAACATCCATCCACCACCCATTCATTAATAAGAGGTTCTTACCATGGCCATAATGATATTCTTTTCCATCATACTTTCCCATCATAAAACTAAGAATAAACTTGTGATTGGAAATAAAAGTGAAGAGCCAAGTGGATATGAAAAGGATGTGACGTTACGGGGATTTGTGAATTCTTCTAGATTTCTTCTATTTGTTCAATCATGTTGTTGAGGTTGTATTATATCATTGTAGATCTAATGAAAAATGGAAGTGTAAACTAAGTGCTATTGTAAAAGGTTAACACAGATATAAATAAAAGAGCATAAAATACATTTCTAGGGTTCCCACTAGAAAGACATGTTACCCATGCCTGAAGGTAGGTGGCTTCTCGAAAATAAAAATAAAAATAAAGTGCCATAAATAAACTCCTCTCTTGGACAATACACTAAGTGACAATACTCCTTGCAACATTGATAGTCTTACAGTTGTAATTCCAAGTGATGAAATAATGTGATGTCATTGGAATGTGGTCTGGACTTGGTTTGAATATTGGACAGAAAGGCTAATGATTACTTTAACCACTAATAAAACACAAGAATTCATTATGCCTATGGTAAGATACCTCATGTCTTAATTTCTGTAATCCCTTCCAAGTCCATCTCATCTCACTGTTTAAATATTCATAACTTGTGGTTTTGTATAACATAGTGTTCTTTTCCCAATTTGGTGATACTAACATGTGTGTTTTGCTACATTGTTATGTCTTACATTCAACTCCTTAAGTGCCTAAGGACACTTTTACGCGTGGTTATACAAGGCCACTAAGGGTTGGAGCTTGCTTTGGGGAGGATCCGCTAGTATAACTTTTGTATTTCATACTTGCTAAACAATTCCACATCATCTTGTGCCTTCCAAAACATCTAATAAGCTTCCTATATCATCTAATAATATGTCCATGCATTAGAAATTCATTATCCATTTCTTATCCACACCATAAACTTTCACTGCCTGAGATTCCTTCTTCATAAACTTTGAACATAAAATTTTTGAAAATTGTGCATCATTAATGGCCATGATCCTCTAGATAAGCTTTACATCTTCCAAATATTCCAATTGATTCATTTTTCTTCCCTAAAAAATTTGAAATTTTTAAATGGTGATGTCATAGCTATCATGTCATAAGCACCTATGATGTCACATCCATGATGTATGATCTACGATGTCACACATAAAAAATAGTATATATATGCATGGGAGTTAGTGAAATTTTTCACTTCCTCATTTTGCAACAAGAGAGTTTTTGTAGTTTTCTTTTCTTTTCAAAACTCTTACACACTAGCTTCCAAAGGCCATAACTTTGTCCTCGTAGCTTCGATTTCCAAAATTTATAAATCTTGTTGATCCTGGAGTGCTCAACTTAGTTGTGGAGGGTGCATTGCACAATATAAGCCAAAATTGAAAATTTGAGCCAAAATTTTTAATGCTAGAAGATACTATAAATGGTAAGTACACAAAGATGTAAAAATCTTAAAGTAATCAATTGAACTAAGGCTAGAAAGGTTTCGAGCATACTCCTAATAGACCATACCAACTATTTTAGGCCATAATAAGTAAGAAAAAAATAGGAAGGTCATAAATTACTATATAATATAACACCTAAGGGGGGTTTTTTTCAAATTTTTCAAACTTTGCAATTATAAGATGATAAGAACTTGATCTAACCAAGGGTACAAATAAGGTAAAGAGCTATTAACAACTTGTGTGAACATGCTAATACTTTCATACCCTTGTTGATTGCAAATGGCCCTAAAGAGACCACCAGAAGAAGGACCTTCACAACACAGAAGCTGTAAATATGCAACTCCAAGCATTTGCATTATGGCCCATAGTAACCAATAGTGGAGAATGGAACTTAGGAGAAACGTACAAATTCTAGCAAAATAAAGAGGCCAATGCAACAATTAAAATCAAAGGAGTTTCTATGCCATACTTAGTAGAGAGGACATATGGAAAAAGAAGACAAGGATAGAAAAGAAGAAACTTTCCAGAAGCTGGATGACAAAAGGAAAAAGTTGATGGAAGAGCCACCACTACCTAAAATATGAACTACATCAAGCCACTTCAAATTTAGTTTTTGTTTTGTCATGTAACTAGTCGTTTTTGTAAACACCACTATGACATTTGTGAGTCATGCAAATCTAGCTCCCAATTTTGTAAGGAACTCTATCCTCATTTTGTTTTAACTCAATGACGAGTTTTCAATCAATCATGGGGGTATGATAAATCATGGTTTTTAAGGCTACAATATCAAAGCCCATGATATGACGTTGAATATCCAATATTGCAAGATGCGTGCTTGCCTATAAATACAACACTTGGGTGCACAATTTAGAGAACTTTTATTCCATCCTTAGGTAGATTCTTGTAGTTTCGTTTCATAGTTTTAGCAATAGAGTAAATGCCTGCAGTGCTATGTTGAGTAGTTGTACAAATTTTTTTTCTAGTGAAGTGTACTTGGGCATAGTTCATAGTTTTACTGTTTTACTTAGCATAGTTTTTACTATTTTCTTAGTTTAATCATTTACATTTCCAAGTACTTTACTTATTCATTAGTAAAGCAAAATGAGTACAACTGGTTTCGAGCATTTAATNATTCATTAGTAAAGCAAAATGAGTACAACTGGTTTCGAGCATTTAACTGTAATTGTTTGGTAATCCCAATAGTGTTATTGCTTGGTTCACCCAATAGCATAACACTTGGTAACCTAGTAACGATTATATATGCCTAAGACATGTATGGTAAGCCAAGACCATATGCTCATCGCTCTAGGCTAGAGTAGATTTACATTACCATCATTACTTAAATTTAGGATTAAATTTCATTCTCAATTATGTTTATCACTAGGAGTAATTAGGGCCTAACAACATCAATTATCATATACCTCGCTTTGGACTAAACCATACATGACAAAGCTACCACTAGTCCAAGTGAGAAGACATCGTCCTGCAATCAATGCTTAAGAATCTAGATGCCACATTTAGTCCCATCCACAGAATTTGATCGAATCGTGCATGAACGCTTGTGATTCATATGGTTGGGCATAGGGGTACTTGCTGCTCATCATCCATCATTACAATTCCTCTTGAAAAACCTTCCCTCTAAGATAGGAAAAATCAAGTCTTACCCTTGTTCAAAAGAGCCTTCATTGTTTTTCATTTCTTACTAAAAGGTTTCTTGTAAAAAAGAGAATACTATTTCTCTCAAGGAAAATAAATACAACAGTCAAAACTAAGAAACAAATTTAAATAAAAGCTAATATCTATACCAAGAAACCCTTTAGTAAGAAACCAAAGGGAATAAAAAAAATCAAATTGAAGAGTATTTAAACTTAAAACAAAAAGAAAAACCCAAAGGAAGTGGTTGCCGATAGGGGGTTACTTTGCCAAAATTACAAGTACAAACAAATTTAAGCAGAAGTGTTTACAATCAATAAATTCAGTGATACAGTATATTTTTATAGGATTTTAATGGTGCCATCACTGTCATGGCTTTTCACGAAGACACTATTAACGATAGATGGCTTAAATGGTAAAATCATTGGCATAAGCAGCGAACTCATTTGTCTTGTCAGGGAAGCTGGTAGCTCCTTCCTTTAAGCAGACCATTAAAAATAACGAAAAAAATTTGCATCGAGATTCAGTTATAGGTTTCAAACTCTTCTTGCTCACCTGTCTGCGAAATATTTTCGTGCAACCAGAAGCGGCCCTTTGAGTTGCTTGTGCTAATGAGCTTTATCTCCATGAATCCCTACAAATGCACGTGCACGAATAATGATACCCCACTGACAGGGATCGCTGCCAACACATGGTCTCGGAAGCAGCCAGATCCAGATTTAGCGAGGGAGCTGGATATCCGAGGACATAGCTCAGATGACCAGTTTGTTGCAGGGTCACTCCTCCTGAGGAATGAGGATAGACATGGGCGTGACTGACCATGTTCTTGGGCTGAGAATTCTCATGACTCAGTCCTCCATGCATGCCGACCGACTGCTTCCTCACTAAATCTGAATGTGGCCGCTTGCGAGAACATCTGATCTGAATCACCATCTATCCATCACAAGAAATAATTCAGCCACCAAGTTCATGGTGGCACATTCTAATCCTTATTTCTGCCAATGTCATGCCCTCATCTCATTATACTTCTTTGATCCTTCTAAGGTGCTTGTTCTCAAACGGGTTTGAGCATGGGTGCAGTCATTAAAAAAGAGAACAATCACCTTGAGCCTGCGTGCAGCTATTTGAAAAAAGACCAACCTTTTCATTTATCCACAGACCTTTGCCGAATCTCAACGAAATAAGCATTCAGCTGTGCAATCTCAACGAAATAAGCATTCCGCTGTGCAATCATTTGAAAAGAAAACTCCACCGTCCCACGATCCCAACGAAAGGTGAGCATTGCGCCTCCTTTCACTCATCTATCTGGAAGCTTCTGGAAAAGATAAACCTTACTCAGATGCAGCTCGTGGGTGTAGAGCAAAAGCAGATCAAAATCATTAAATAACACATCTGTTTCTTTGTACTATATTTTTGCATTCTTAATCTATTTCATGAGCGTCAATGACCGACGAGGTATAGCAATTTATAGTGGCCTGGGCCTTCCTTTTGCTTTTGCATAAAAAGAGGTAGCATTTGGGATACCCACTACCACCACCCACCAACTTACCTGATCTTCCGTGCAGACAATATTTTGGCGAGGGTCCACTTCTGCTGGCCGCTGAACAAAAACGTTTATAACTTTGCGCAGCTTTGATAAAACCTGACAAATGACCAGATTCCGTTGGCGGTGGACCTCTTTTTTTCTTGTTTCCCGGGCAGGTCCAGTAGACGCAGCAGGATCGCACTCTACTTTGCAGCAGACCAGCCGCGTAGCGTGATTTGATCGCCAAGGAAGGTAAAAGTGGATTCTGCCAACCCTTGTTTTTTATCTTCCGTGCGCGCATGACAAGCCGACTGCGTGACTTGAGCTCCAAGGAATTTAATGTCATTTAACCGGAATTTGCCAAGCGTCCTTCTTCTAGATTCATGCTACTCCACTGCGTGATTCTCACGCTTCAGTACCGGCTTCTTCATTTTAGCCGTAACAATAGCAACAAGTGTTTTTCTTCTTTCCAAGGTATTTGAGTTTGAGACATTGAATCGAACCATTTGCACCCGCAAGCTAAGTCATCATTTTTTGTCCGCTTCCAAGCAACGATGGTACTTGCATAAACATCATTCTAAATGATCTAGGGTAGGTGCCCTCTGAGCTGTCTCCATTTACAGCATGCATTTTCTTGGGACCATGAATATGGAAATTGACGGGCATACCAAAAAATAAATATATATATTTAACACATAAAATTACTAATATAATAGGATGTTATGTTAATTTAGGATTTTAAAAAAAACATTTGATTGGAAAGGCATTTTTTATTTTGAATTTGTTTTATAGTCAAAATGCCTTTTAACAGACATTGAGCACTTCAAATTCTATCCCTCCATGATGGTGTTCAAGGAAGGACCACGGAAATATATGTTTAAATAAAATGAAAAACTATTTCAATTTTAATCAAAGAAGTAGTATGGTGGTAAGCATTTACAATAACAAGCAAGCTTGAATTTAAGAATTTCTTAACCCTAGGATATATATTTTGTAGTATGCCTTACCCACTAATGTGCTTTATACATTAGTTAATGTATGAAAGTGGCCACCATGCCCACTAACGCTTTTTTATAAATTAGTTAATGGATGAAAGTGGCCACCATACCCACTAACGCGTTTTTATGAATTGGTTAACGAATCAAGGTGGTTTTCATATCCGATAATGCATCACAACAGGATTGTAGTCTAATCCCTTTCACAGATGCTTGAAAATTGCATACACCATTGTTGCAAAGTGACTATGTGAAAGAAAAATCAAAATGCCAAATTTAATCTGAGGCATCAATGGTTTAAAGTTAATTCCATTTGCTCAAGAATCGTGCATTTCTAGTTATTTCTGCATGTGAATTTCTTGTGCCATTTGCTTTCGCATTCTGTACTTTGATTACTTGTGCCTTCTGGTTTTCTACTATGCAATTATTTTCTTACATTTGGTGCAATTAGATCTTAGTCTTGATGCAGTTTTTTATGATGGTGCAATCTTAAAACAATGTTTTTTTAATATTTTTGGGCTTTGTAGTTTGAGGAAGATCACTCACTTCTGGTTTCTACTTGGTGAAAGAGATTTCACTATCACATTTTGTTGCATTTTTGTGCACCATAGAACTAGAAAATACAAACCATTACTACTATGGCAATGAGAATATTTTCTTTTGTTGTTTTGGAGAGCTGGTTTGGTTGTGCTATCTGCAATTTTCTTTGTATGACAGTCTACACATAGCTAGGTTTTGTGAATTATGTGCTTTTTTCATTCCGGCTTGCATATCCAACATTCATCATTGTTATTATGATTTCTAATGTTTTTTCATGTCAGCCAATGAATTAGTGTCATTCTATAGGGTTTTTTTTTTTGGTGCTTTGGCCACCATCTAGGCACCTTGCGCTAAAATAATTGAATGAATTATGTTTATACCATGTTGAATTTGGCAATTTATCAATTTTATGGATATTTTTGTATATGTATGCATCATTTTCTGTATATGAATTATAACAAGTAATCTATAAAATTTTTTATAATTAGAGAGTAGCCATAGCATCTTTAATTATGCAAAATTATGTACTAAGAGCTTTTAGATCACATATGGTAAACAACATTAAAAATTGTGATTAATCATATGTAATATGATAAATTTTATC
>MNCI01010074.1:2062-32069 GCA_015680685.1 Gnetum montanum | reverse complement strand
TGGATCTACTTACGCAATTTAGACACTCTGGAGTACATTTGATACTTATCATTAAATAATTCTAGCATCGTACTCCACCTCCTGATGATTTCTGGTTCTAAGGACCAGTACCAACTCTTTGCTTCCTTGGTGAGTGTCCTGGGAAACAACTTAAGTTTTTGCCACTCATTTTCTATATTCTGCAAGGCACAAGCATCATGGAATGCCTATAAATGATGCTGTTGATTAGCGTTGTATCCCCCTTCAAAATGTGGGATATTTTTCATGTTTAAGCGTTTGATCCTACTATCTTTTAAATGCCTTGTTGGAATTCTTAGTGCCTCCGTTATGTTGAGCATACTTCGGGTTGCAAGTAGGGGTTCATCATGATCATATCTCTCATGACGCCTGTGATGTCTTCATTGTTCCCTACTTTCCCTTCATTCATGCCCTTGTCCTCTCTCTCGACTCTCTCGTCGAGGTCTCTCATTTTTCTTACCTTTATCCTCTCCATTATGCCCATGATGGTTGTGTCCAGATGTGGAAGGAGAGGGTGAGTGATGAGATGAAGGGGAAGAGGAAGGGGAACCATCACCATGGCGATGCTTCTTGCTTTCTCTTCAGCTGCTTCGACCCTGATCGTGATGATGATCTAAGTGCTCGTCCTTAGGATGAGTTGTTGTTCCCCCTATGAATAGTTGGCATTCACGAGGATCAGGACCAGTGTTATGTATCGTTGAGCATAGGTTCTGATACCCAACCTCCTCACCATCGTTAGGAGGGGGAACATCATTTGTTAGAGAACCCATTATAATGGGTTCATCATCTCCTATTTCTCTAAGAACGTGTAGAGCTTTGCCCTTCATCAGTGTATGTTGACTCTCCTACCTTAAGTCCCTCATACGTTGTGTAGCTATGGGATGATAATCCCTCATGTCAAAGTCTTTGGTAATGTATTCAGCAGATAATTCTATCATGCTAATCTGTCCAAAGCACAGAAGAGATGTTAGGAATTGATCGATCTGGGGGTAACACGATGTTACCTTGCAGATCTCTCCATCGCAGCTATTCATCTTGATGGAGGATAAAGGTAAAGTTTGGAATATACTCATCAGGATGAGTATAGACTATCTTGTATTGTTTAGGACTTGGCTGATTTTGGCTATGTGCTTTTAACTACTGACTGTTCTTTGTATTATCCCTAGGCGGTGAGTTGCTTTTGTTAGAAGAAGACATTTTTATCGGTGTGCTAATTCATCATTATAAATTTTTTTTCTGTTAATTAACCTAAAGGTTCATTTAGGCTCTCAATGATGTGAGTGATATCCTTTATGTTCTATTCGACGCACAAACACTTAGTCCCCAGCAATGGTGCCTATGATGAGTGGCGAGGTATCCCTACACTCAACCATACGAATACGAGCATAGCACACGTGATCCAGTCGAACTCTGCAGACTACGTGCCTACATGCCCCATGGAACACTTAGGGTTAATCATTCGTTGTCTTCCCAGACTTACATGTAGTTGTCACGATGTATGGTTAAGTCTAAGGTATATGATTTTTATAGCTTTTTATGTTTTATGTCTCCTATGCTAACAAGGCGAAGGGTTGAGAAACTACTTTCTAACTCTAACTAATGAACTAAGTCTAAATTACCTAGCATCAGCATCCGTTCCCACTTACCGTACACACCCTGAACCGATGCAACCATGGCTACCAAACGCTAATCGTTGCTAGGATCACCACGTGTAACGCACGTGCTCGAAGTGGTCATACTAAGGCACTTAACTAGGAGGAAAGGGTTGAAAGAATCTAATCTTACCTAAGTGCGATGAGCATCCGTTCCTTGATTATCTGCACACATCCTGGTGCATGACTACCACTGGGACTACCAAGCACAGGTCTTAGGTACGCCATTGGATTACCAAGTAGGCACACTTAGATGCTCATAATCAAGTTGTACTCATTCTGCATTACTAAGAGAGAAAGCAATAAATAACATTAAATAAAATCTTATTCCATGCACTAGAAGGTTTATCTAGGAAGTTCGTCTTTATTGTTGTACACAACTTGTGTTCAGGTATAATGCTGCTTGAATAAAGATCCGTTCACTTTAGGACTCCTACTACGAGCACATGCAAAATATTCTATCTCTGGAGTGATCAATCTGCCAGAGTTTCCCTACTTCTAGCCTAGGATGATGAAACAAGGGAGAGTCACCTCTTATTTATAGATATGACAGCGCACCGCAATATCGCGTACGCGATATCCCAGGGGAAGACGTGATATCGCAAGGGATGCGATATCGCGACGATCGCGATATCGCGTACGTGATATCATAGCCCATGCGATATCGTGTCCCATCACCAAGTATAGCACCCATTGTGAAGGGTGATAGGTTCAATTTGAACCAGTACCCTAGGAATGATTTAGAGAAAAGTCAGATGAACAACATTCCGTATGCTTCAACTGTTGGAAGCCTTATGTATGCTCAGGTCTACACAAGACCTGACATTGCATTTATTGTGGGAATGTTGGGCAAATATCAGAGTAATCCAAGTATTCACCATTGGAGGGCTACAAAGAAAGTGATGAGGTACCTTCAAGGTACAAAAGACTGCATGCCTATGTATAAACAAACTGACTTCTTAGAGGTGACTGGCTACTTTGACTCAGAGTTTGCTGGCTATGTTGATTCACAAAAATCAACATCTAGTTATGTTTTTATGCTAGTTGGAGGAGCTATATCCTGGAGAAGTGGAAAGAAAAATTTGATTGCTACTTCCACCATGGAGGTAGAGTTTGTTTCTTGTTTTGAGGCTACTTCACATGGTGTATGGCTAAAGAGTTTCATATCAAGGCTTAGAATTGTGGATTCTCTATCTAGGCCATTAAGAATGGTTTGTGACAATTTAGCTGCTATCTTTATGGCTAAGAATAATAAGAGTGGAAGTCAAAGTAAACACATCAACATCAAGTACTTAGCCATAAGGAACGCATTAAGGAAAATAAAGTGGTTATTGTGCATATAAGCACTGGATTAATGATAGTTGATCCTTTGACAAAAGGAATGCCACCAAAGTCATTTAAGGATCATGTAGTTCGTATGGGACTTAGTTCCATACTGTAATTTTTTGTACATATAACTTACAGTCTTAATGAAACTCTTATTCAGTTGTGCTATTTTCTCATATGGTTTGTGCATATAGTTATTAGAGAAAATACACATATGGCAGGACCTAGAATGAACATTGGGTTTATTCATAAAGTTAAGTTACCATATAAGAATTTACATTTGAAAGATGATGCATTGTAATACATGGAAGATAATACTCACATTAAGAGGAACTATTGCCATAATTCATGCATTTATTTCTTGAACTCTGAACCTAATTAAATATGAAGACCAAGTGGGAAATTATAGCATGTGTACCCATTAACATGCTCTATTTATTAGTTAATGCATGAAAGTTGCCACCATGCCCACTAATGCATTTTATGGGTTAGTTAATGCATGAAAGTGGTCATCGTGCCCACTAACGTGTTGTATGGGTTAGTTAATGCATGAAAGTGGCCAGCATACCCACTAATGCTTTTTTATGAGTTGGTTAATGCATCAAGGTGGTCTCCATATTCAGTAACGCATTTTTTACATGTTGGCATTGGGTCTCTTATGGTAACCAATTTCATGGCCTATAAATTCATTCTTAATGGAAGAACAGAGGCACCACAAATCATAGCAGGATTACAAGTCTGGTCCTTTTCATAGATTCTTGAAGATTACATACAACATTGTTGTAGAGCACCCGTGTGAAAGAAGATTCAAAACACCAAATTTAATCTGAGGCATCAATGGTTAGAGGTCAGTTCCATTTGCTCAAGAATTGCGCATTTCTAGTTATTTATGCATGTGAATCTCTTGTGTCATTTGCTTTGGCATTTTGTACTTTGATTACTTTTTCCATGTAGTTTTCTGCACAATTATTTTCTTACATATTTTACATGTTCAAACTCCTTAATATACTTATATGTAGGCTGAATTTATACGTTTTTTGACCTGTGCTCCAGTCTCCACATCTCTGATATCTTAGATCAATTCTACACATTTATGATTGGAACCAAGGCTTAGTAGTTGGTACTTATGCATCAATGAATGCAAGCATCAACGATTGAGGCAAGTATGTCTGTGTTGACTCACCAAACCTTTTCAATAAAATTCCTACACATCAATCAACTACACTAATGCTAACGGAGGTAAGTAAATGTCACAAGTAGTCTATACATGCAAAATATGATTTTTATTGGAGTCCAAATTGTGATCCATACACGTTAAAATGCTTGCTTAATGTAATTCAAAATCTAATTTTAACCGACTTTACCTTGCTAAATGGTAATTTTTAATTATTATTTGGTTTTCTAGGAGTTAGTCCAATTTAATAATTAAAAGGCTTAATTTAAAGGTTATATATTGTACATTTAAAATTAAGAATTTGAAAATATAAAAAAAAA
Organism: Gnetum montanum; assembly: GCA_015680685.1. Lineage (NCBI taxonomy): Eukaryota > Viridiplantae > Streptophyta > Gnetopsida > Gnetales > Gnetaceae > Gnetum > Gnetum montanum. The sequence goes on along the minus strand of MNCI01010074.1, from coordinate 27,579 downwards.
GTTATAATGGCAATAATTAGCTTAGTTATAATGAAAATCCTTGATAAAAGATAGCTTCATGAGGGAGTTTTATGACTTAAAAATAGGGTATTCAATTGTACATTCTCTATTCTAATCCTAACCAAGTTAGCATTTTGATCTACGAATGTAATAAAATCTACTATTTCAATTTTGATCTAACACTTATTTTTTATTGTCGATCTAATCCTAAATTATTGTCTTTTGAACCATATTTTACTATTTTTTTGTTTTCCACTTCTATTTTTTGCACTTTTTGGCATCTTTTAACATTAACTTTCAACCATGATGGTGAATATGATGTCTCTAAGTATTGCGACCTATGGTCTTGAAAAAATAGAGGTCACAATGGAATTTACACATGTTTTTCAAAGAAATGTGAACATGGCAACATTTAACAAGAATGATGGCTTTAAGTGATGATAGCAAGCAAACATTTCAAACATGTATAAGCACATTTGACATGTTGGAAAGCTCAAGGATAAAAAATAGGATGCATTAAACATGATTTGCAACAAAGGTAACTAATACAAGAATGGTTAGGACTTCATGGCTAATCATCATGATGTGGTCAATATCAAACTTGATTTTAGGGTGGTGATGAGGAGCTAGGACCTAGGATAACTATAGGGTTGATACTAGCCATAATGTAACCCAAGAGTTGGAAATTGATATGCGTGAGGATTTCTAACCTAACAGTTGATCTTATCATACATCAGGGTTGGCCTAAATAGGTGACGTATTACACCAAATGATTTGTGATGGCTAGTTAAGTTAGTATCAACCTTATAGCTATTCCAAATGTCTAATGTTGGAAATTTCACAACAAAATTGATAGGTAGTGCAAGTCATGAATTAATAATAAATTATCACATTAACGATAATGGTAATGATTTTGATGAATGAATATGTTAATGGTTATATTTTGATTAACAATTTTATTAATTGGTAATTGGTGTTGGTTTTAATAGCATATTTTGCAACGTGGACCCCATCTTCTAGCTTGTCCTAAATGGCATCCAGGTGGTTTCCTTTATTGTGAAGGTGTTATAACCATTCTTGTATGTGTTTCATGTAGATCATAGTTTTGAGGCTTAGATGGAATTTCCAAGAGGCATTGTAGATGCTAAATCAAAGTACACTATAAGAACATTGACATTTAAAGAAGCTTTGGAGACAAAGAAGTTTAGCAATGTCGTAAACTTTAGATCTATGTTATGGATTTGTTAAGTGGTCCTTGTGGTTAACTTTTGTATCTCTTATGACTTGTATCTTACTTAAGATGCTGGAACATTATCTGGATTTTGTTAAGTGATTTATTCTTTATGATTTGTTCACAAGTATGATAATTAGATTAAAAGGCATCATACTTGGTGCATTAATTTTTTCCAATAAATTTGGATTTTTAAGTATGCATATGAAACATATAGATTTATAAGGAAATTAATCATGTCCCTTAAGTGATTTTATAAATTTATCTAAGGTTCATTATGGGGTATGACAATCATTGGTATGGAATGCCATTTGCAAGAAGCTAAATTTGGTTGTACAAATGGGGTTAGAAAAGAAATGGTGCATCAATAAAACAATTATGCTTCTTAAAAAATAAGACAAAAAAGATCTAAAAAATTATAAATTGATTGTAATTAGCAATATTTTTGCTAAGCTTTTGGGCACTATTCTAGAAGCTATGCTTGGAAGATGGGTTGAAGAAGATCAATCAATGATTCAAACTTACTTTGATGGTTTTGGCTTAAGAATTAACTAGGAAAAGTCTAGTGGCATTAAATCTTCTTATAGACCTATTAATCCTAGCACCCAAAATGTTGTTTGGAGATGGATAGAATTACATAAGATGTTTAAACTTTTTGGTCTACCTCTTGCTATTATTCCCAACATTTCACAATTATGGGATTCTATTATGTAGAAAGTTATACAGAAAGTAGAAAAGTCATTTAAATGGCATCTTTCACTTTCTAGAAGAGTTATTATTGCAAAGCACATTCTTTCTTCCACCCATGTTTATGATTCTTCTTTCTTAGCTCCTAAAAGTAAAACTATATGAATATAGAAAAGATTATTAGGATTTATATTTCATAAAATAATAATTATGGTTGTGGCTTTACTCGAGGTAAGTGAAATATTTGTACTCTTCCCAAAGAGGAAGGTGGCCTTAGAATTAGTAATCTTTATGACCAATCATTGGCTCTATCTGCTAAATGAATTCTTGGGGTAATGGATGGTATGGAGAGTTGGAAGAAGGTCGTTAGACTTTGTTTTCAACAAATAGGTGTCACTCTTTCTCTTTCTCATTTATCTTGGCTAAATTGGATTGTCACTAAAGTTCCCTTGAACATTAAAGACTCCATGTTTCTTCAAGTTATATGGCAAAAACAACAGGTTGTTTCAAAGTTTTTAAGTCGGTCTCCTAAATATGGCAACCTTTCTATTCTTCAATCACATTTAGTATGATGGTCTATAGCTACTACTCCTACCTTTAATGAATTTTGACATCCTTCTATGAGGATTTTAAAGTTATTGTTGATTCAAAGTTGGAACGATGTTGTGGGTGACTTAGGAATTATGCATGTGAAGGTTATTATTCACAAGCTTCCTATTCTTAGAAACTATCACATCTTTTTATAGGCTATCCTTAGATTGTGGAAGCTTAGCTTAAAGCACCTGAATCATCTTTTTTAGAATTGTAAGATAATTGGTTCTAGAATGATGGTTCTCAAATTTCAGATTTAATGATCCACAATTGCATGAGTAAGGTGGTTCTAGGATAACATTGTTTACAATATTTAAACCAAGTATGATGTATTGATTAGAGCTTTGATAAATGGAAGGTCACTTTTTAAAAAAAAATTATGGAGCACTAATTAACAATCTAGAATTAAAATTTTTATATAGTCATTACTTAACAATGGACTAATGATGGGTGTAAGAATGTGACAATTGGGCTTTACACTCATTAATGTGCTTTTTGTGATTCTTCATAATCTCTTTTACATTTGGCTTTGAATTGCCTAATGATAAAGCCTATGATGGCAATTTTGTTTGAATAGGCATTTCCTATGTCCTTGTTACCCCCTCCTCTTACTAATTATATTTGAGCTATCATTTCGAGTCTAATAGAAGGCTTTTTGAATTTCTAATTTTTGTTTTTTGTTTTTTGGAAGAAATGAAATGAGTATCTATTTAAGGGTTGCTAAGTTTCTCTTTCAGCCAGTGTTGTTTTTCCTACCATCCATGTCTCCCTTTAGCTTCAAATTCTTTGTAATGATGGATTTACCGCAATTAGAAATAAATATGCTCTTCTTCTTTAGCAACTTAATGATTGAGTAGCTTTATTTGTTCTCTTTGAACAAGATGTTACCTTTATTTAGTGTAGTATATAGGTTTATCCTTTATGAGCATGTAACAAGTTACATTTATCTCTTACTCCTAAATTATTGATAGAGAGTTTTGTTATTCTAGCTTCACTACTGCTATCAGTTTAAAAGCCACAACTTTAGTTGTCTTTTTAGTAGAGTTGTTTTATGGGTATTTTGAAAAGTTGTATTTTGTCTATATAATGTCCTAATGTAACCTACTTTCTTATTTTTGATAAATTGATTTCAAAGTTTTTGTGGGGTAACTTAACTTCTTTGACAATTCATCTCCCCAAACGTAGCATACACTCTGAAATATAGGTACATCCCACAATATATATAGTTCAACTAGAACTTTATAACTTAACATTGCCCACCAAAATCAAACCCATGACTTAAAGCTTTCAAATCAAAAGTCTTACCACTAGACTAACACCTTGTCATTAACTTTACACTTTATTGTGACATTATGAAATGATTTTTCCTCCTTTTGGCACAGGTTTAGGAATTGGTTTCCTTTCCATTTTCTATTATTCCAATAACATTCACTATCTCCTAATTTTACACAAACATGATGTTCAAGGATAAGAAAGATGGATAATCCAAAGGTTAAGAAAACAGGTAGGCCATGCAGGCGACACAATAGTGAAGCCACTTGCCATGACATTTACTGTCTCATAATTTTTACACAAAAGTGATCAAGGATAAGAAAGATGGATAATCTAAAGGTTAAGAAAATGGGTAGGCCACACAGGGGACATCATAGTGAACCCACTTGCCATGACATTTATTGTCTTATAATTTTTACACACAAAAGCGATGTTCAAGGATAAGAAAGATGGATAATCCATAGGTTAAGAAAACGTGTAGGCCAAGCAGCCGACACAATAGTGAAGCCACTTGCCATGATGATTTACCATACTAGAGACAGAAAAGATGTTTATGCAAGTAATTGTGAGCGGGAAACAGGAGGATGGTTTAGCATGTTTGTAGAAATGGTCGGATTTCTAATGGAGTAGGAATCCCGGAAGTATCGAGTCCATTAATGTTTGACATGAAAACAACTCGCACTAAAATGTTACCTGCCATCCAAGCAAAAAAACTTTTAGAAACTTCACGAAAATAGTAAAGCGGTAATATTACCCACCACAGGATTCTACCAGTTTGGCGTGGATACATGCCTTGAAGGTGAAGCAAGCCGGCATGTATGCGCGTGCGGAAAGGAAGCTGCTGTAATGGCAGAATCCACGCATTCATCAAATTGCTTAGCTCTGAAATCACGCTATCTGGCTGCTAGCCTAGCGTCTACTTCTGCATGTCAAGAAAAAAAAACAAAAGGTGGAGTTAGAGAGCCTGCAGAATCTGCAGCAGTGGACCCTTTGTTAAAGTATGGTATGCCGATGTAGTTTTGCCTGAGTTAGTGGATGTCCCAACCTTGCCAGCGTTTCACTCAACCCAAAATTCTACCTCCCAAGGGCCTCAACTATTCAACTTTATAAATTGCAACACTATCGGTCCGAGATCTTCATGAAATTGAATGGAGGGCAAGCGCTGGAATAAGATGTATTTTCATGACATGGAAGAAGAGGGTGATCAGAAATTGTAATAGCATAGCATTGGCAGGATAAGAGTAGCAGTAACTTGGAGGCAGCATTGGTATATTCTGATGAATGGTGGTGATTCAGGTGAGATGGGTCTCGCAAGCCACCACATTCAGATTTGGGAGGAAGCAGTCAATCGGCAGCCATACATGCATGAGCATAGGCAACCAAACTAGGAAAAACTGGTCACCTGAGCTGTGTCATTGGACATGCAATGTTTCTTCACTGAATCTGAATCTGGCGGCTTCCATGACACATCTGAACCGACTGTGTCTTTCAGTAGGCATGTAGCCAGATCATAGTTTTGTTTCAAGAAGGTTAAGATAGTGATGAATTACCGCATTAAATCTCATTGACGCTTAATGAGAGGATTACTCCCAGATAAGGTGTTTCTAAATGTTGGGTTATTTTTGTATAGTCCTTGCCTTATACAGCAATAAAAGCTTAAAACCCTTTAGGATGATACCGTTCTTGGATTTAGGCAAAAATGCTTTCTTGGATACCGGACTGTACCCACACAATTCAAAGGTTATAGGGCTAGTGTAGGAAACGGCATAGAAGGTTTATTAGCAACTTATTAATGTGATGGTGCCTGCCTATGCATATCTGATTACCATTTCCCATCATCAAGGACGCTTATGTGACTCTGGTTCAGGAACACGTTTTCAATCTTAATCCAAGCGAAGTGAGTAGAACAGCGGTATGTACTTTAGATAGTAACAGAGAGATTGCAAGTTTAAGGTTGGTTTTTGAATTTTCCTTATCCCTATAAAAAATAATTAAAATTTTTTATGCATGCATTAGCAGCATTGTATTAATGAGGTCCTCAAGAAGTTTGCATGCTCTTCTTTGTATGGTAATCAAAAGGGTTCTCTATCTGTGTATCTACCTCTATTTATTCAACACTATTTACATTGTAAAACAGCATTACAAGTTATTTTAAAACTTCTATAATTTTTTATTAAAAGGAAAATTTTGATTGGCTTGTGAGTGTGGAGAATTTTCAGTGTCCCCTCTAATAAAAGTAGAACTTTTAAAAAAATTTCCCTTTAAACATGTTTTAAAATATTTTATGTACATAATCTTTTTTTAGTAATTAAAAAAACAAGCATTCCATTTATGCTACAATAAGAAGAGATTTAAATGAAATTACATTTGCAATAGTTAATGGTATGAGATAGGGACCTTAGGAATATAGCTAATAATTGGTATCATGAAATTCTATACAAAAGTTGGATTCTAGAAGTTTATCAAAATTATTTTTTCATGATTTCAATAATTATATTTAGTGTGGGTTCAATCTATTAGTAGTAGCTTGTAGTCCAAGGTCAAGTCCTCCAAACCATGGCTAAACTCTAAAAATCTTGATATCCTTCTACCACATTGTTGTCAAAGAGTTCAATGGGCAAGTCCCTGCAAATAAGTGACAATTATTTATTTTTCTACTTGTTGGGTGAGAAAGTGCATCAAGTTGTGAACGAAGTGGATTTTAAATTGTCTATACGAGGACTTCTCTACAATAAACAAAAAGGCAATGTTCCTCATTTCTTACTTAGAAATAACTCTTACTTTGTTAGCCTTCATGATGGTAATCACCAAAGTAGCTATACTGCTATATAATTTTCAACCTTTCTAAGGATAATAAATGAAAACTTCTATTAAACTCTTTAAACATTACATCCTTAAATAGAATAAAATGCAATGTAAACTTTTTATTCATGAGGCAATAATGTGAATTAAATCAAATATTATTTAATATCATAACAAGCCTTTGTCAAATTCAAGCACCATCAAGTCAAGTATAAATAAGAAGCTATAATTTTATAAGGGTAAGAATAATGTATGAATATCAAAAATAATCTGCACCTATAGAACAATCTAAAGGTATGAAACTTAATTTATTCATTCTTGAAGACAAACCAATGAAGCCACTTATTTACTACTTTCAACCAGTATGCAATGCTTGCAAGAAAATAGACACATCCATGTTATTATTTATCACAAGCTCCACTAATTTTCATTTGATATATCTGTACAATTGTCAAATATTTACCAATGTGTCAAAATCTAAGCCTCATGCATAACCCACTTTCTCCACCATAATATCATGTATAACCTTGTATAGACGTTAACCATTTAATAAAATATTACTTCATAGATGATTAACAATATTTAAGTTTTACTTAATTTCAACAAAATTTTAATTACCACTTTTTAATGGTTTGAAGGACCTAGAAAAGGATATGAAGATGTCAAAATTTTGAATGTACATATGATCTTCATTGACCTCAATGAAGTATATGATAGACTACCTAGAGATATTACTTGGCTGGCTTTGCAAAGGAAAAACAACTTTAATAAATATATTAAAGTGATTCAAGATATGTATGAAGGAGCTACTATTAGAATTAGAATAGCTTGTGGAACCACATTTGATTTTCTAGTCATAGTAGGTCTATATCAAGGATTTGCACTTAGCTCATACTTCTTTGCTATTGTTATAGATGAATTAACAAAGGAAATAGAAGATGAAATTCCTTCATGTTTGCTATTTGTAGATGATATTATGTTGGTGGATACAGCTCAAGAAAATATTGCTTCTAGAATGGAAAAGTGAAGACATGATTTAGAATTAAAAGGCTTAAAAATTAGTGAAAGTAAGACAAAATATATAAATGTAATTTCAATAAAAGCATAAGTGAAATATAAGTAACAATTTGAGGCTAAAATGTCCCTCACTGCAAATAGTTCTACTATCTAGGATCAATGTTTCAATGAGATGGTGAAATCGATAAAGATATAAACATGAATTGAGGCAAGATGGTCAAAATGGAGACAAGTCAATGGTGTTTTATGCAATAAAAGAATCCCAATAAAACTAAAGGAAAAATTTCACAAGAAATTAATTAAGCCTACTATCTTATATCATGTTGAATGCTAGGTAGTACAAGAGGCATGAACAATAAATCAATGTGGATGAAATTTGAATGTTTGGATTTTGAATGTTATAAGAAGAGATAAATTACACATTATGGATATAAGAGTAACGTTTGAAGTGACTTCTCTTTCAAATAAGCTACAAGAATGACATCTTAGATGGTTTAGGCAAGTTCAAAGAAGATTAGATAATAAGCCTATTTAAATGGTTGCTCTATCCTATTACAGAAAAGCCATAGGAAGGAAAGACCAAAAGAGATGGAAAAACTAAATTGAAGATGATTTGAAAAAAATACAAATAAACAAAAATCTAGCTCTTCATAGAGGTGAATGGAAAAAGAGAACAAGATCTAGAAAAAGAGAACAAGGATCTAACTCTTCATAGAGGTGAATGACAAAAAAGAACTCATTTAGCCAACCTTTTTATTTTAAGGAATGGGGTTGGAGGGGTAGGGTAGGGTAGGATAGGGGGACAAGCCTAGGATGATAATGGTGGTTACTTTTATACTTGCAATTTAGAAATGTGGAATGAGTAGACTAAGACCTTGAGTACTTAATATGTTTAACATACTTTGTCCAACAGTTAGTAATCTAAGAGTGTGATGGTAAGTTGACAAAGAGGATACTCATCACGCTAAGACTTTATTTTCCATTGCACTAGTTAGTCAATAGTGTTAAATTTTTTTCATTTTTATAATATTTCTTAATACCTGTAATTAGGTTTGATAATACATCAATCATATGCCTCAATCACACTTAACCATGTCTCATAACAACTACAAGTAGAATTGAAAAGACAACAACCTACAATCTTATTGCACTCTAATAGGTGTATAACCTAATCCTTTCAAGAAATTCAATTGAATCTACTATGTACATTTGTAGGTTTATATGTTTGAGCGCTAAGAACTACTCGTCGCTCACCATGTCACCAATGCTCTCTACCAAGAGCATAAAAAAAAAACTTACTTATAGTGTCAAATGCATGAGCCATGAAAAATTGAGTAAAAACCATGGCATGCATTAAACTTTTAACTACCAAGAAATAAGGCACAAATACCACCTCTTCTTTCCTTTATCACATGCTTTCTTGCTCAACTTGAAATTGCTAGCAAATGAAGGGCTAACTGACTTAGCATTCTTCATATTAAATCTTTCAAGCAATTGCTCAATATATTTCTCTTGGAGCAAGCACAACTTTCTAGCTTTTTGGTCACAAATAATTGTCATTTCCAAGCTTTGCTATGTTAGTCCTAAGTCCTTCATGTCAAAGGAGTTGAACAATTGCTCTCTCAATTCATTAATTAAGTCAACATATTGTCCTACTATTAACATATCATCTACATATTATGTTGTGGGCTTCGAAGAACTATCTTTTCATGTTGTACTTCATGCTTGAAATAATAGCTTTCAAGAACTATCTTCTCATTTTGTACTTCATGCTTGAAATAATAGCTTTCAAGCTCCTTTGATGTGTACTCCCTTGCATTATTAGTGTATAGACTTCAATGGCTTTCAATATTTTTTTACTACCATGACATGAAAATGTTAAAATAGTTGAAAGACCGGGTCTTTTGTTTTTTAAAAATACATCCACACATTGCACGATGCATCATCAATAAATGTGACAAAATACTTACCTAAAGGATTTCACCTTCATGAGACCGCATACATTAAAATACACCATAATAAGCATGTTGAATCTTCTTTTTAGAAACTTTTTAAATGTGATTCTATGATGCTTTCAAAACAAATAATTATCACAAAAATTCACTAGCTTTCAAATGGGAACAAAAGACTAAGGATCTTCATCTACATTTAATAGCATTAGATCCTAATCACATCTACATTTAATAGCATTAGATCCTAATCACAAGAATTCAAATTTGTACCTTCAACCAAGGGAATTCGTGTCTTCATTGCTAGAAGGCCCAACTCTTTCACTCATAAGCTAACTTCTTCTGCCATAAGTTTGGTGAAAAATAATTTTCAACTATATTAAGCTCATCCTTGCATACTATTACAATGTGCATGAAGCATTCCCTTTTGCAAACACCAACAATCCCTTGTTAAGCTTTCATTTTCCATTTTGCTAATATAGTGTTGAATCTTTGCTCATCCAAAGCAAGCTTAGAGATGAGATTCAAACACAAATTTGGAACATGTCAATAGCATTTATTTCTAAACAAATATCCCCAATCTTAGAATGACTTGTATTACCCATATTCCCTGTACAAAAGTCTCTTGTTTTATATGTAGTGAGCTCCTTCAGGGGAGATAGATGGTAGGATGGTGCTATGTCAATAACCCACTCAACCTCCCACTTGCCATACGACTTCATCATCGAGAAGAAGAGTTACTACTACTTTTTCTAATGCACCCATGGTAACTTTACCCACCTCATGTTCTGATTTTCATGCTCTTTCTACTCTTTCTTAAAGACCCAGTCGTTTCTATTTATGTGACCTTCCTAGCCACCCACTTGCCATATATATGACTTCATCATCAAGAAGAAGAGTTACTAGTGCATTTTGTAATGCACCTATGGTAACTTTATCCACCTCATGTTCTGATTTTCATGCTCTTTCTGCTCTTTCTTAAAGACCTAGCTGTTTCTATTTATGTGACCTTCCTAGCCACCCACTTGCCATGTATATGACTTCATCATCAAGAAGAAGAGTTACTAGCACATTTTCTAATGTACCTATAGTAACTTTATCCCAATTTAGCTGCTATCTTTATGCTCTTTCTGCTCTTTCTTAAAGACCTAGCTGTTTCTATTTATGTGACCTTCCTAGCCACCCACTTGCCATGTATATGACTTCATCATCAAGAAGAAGAGTTACTAGTGCATTTTGTAATGCACCTATGGTAACTTTATCCACCTCATGTTCTGATGTTCATGCTCTTTCTACTCTTTCTTAAAGACCCAGTCTTTTCTATTTATGTGACCCTCCTGCCACAATGGTAACATTTGATTCTTTAAACTTTGATCTATGTCCGAACTTACCATGACTCTTTGGACTTATTAAGATAGATGGAGATTTTGAACTTACGCCTCTCTCTCTTCTTAGTAACAAGAGCTTGAATGTTATTTTTGGCAATTGCTTTCTTGCTCGTTTCATGATTGAGCAAGGCACCAACAACTACGCCCATTGTTAACACACCATTTGGAGCAGAAATGCTAATTGACACCACCAACGTTTCCCAACTTTCAGGCAAAGAGCTTAGCAACAGAAAGCCTACAACTCATCTTTCAAATACAACTTCATTACAACTACCTAATTTACTAAGGTCTAAAATTTGTTTAGATGATCAACGATGTTAAGATCATCCTTACACTTCATATTCACAGGTTTCTTTATCAAGAAAGCTTTCTTTCCTATTGTCTTCCTATCATAAAGACTCTCCAACTTCACACACAGATCATGAGTAGATATCTCATTTTCCACAAGATGAAAAACACTGAAATTAAGCCGTTGTCTGATGAAGTAAATGGCTTTTCCATTCAGTCCTTCCCACTCTTAGTCTACTATCCCACTTGGCTTGGCTTGGCTACCTTTAATAGGGACATGCAGATCTTTGCAATACAGAATGTCATCCATCATTGGCTTCCAAATGGACCAAGTGGAGCTATTTGACTTCCATAATAGCACTGAAAATACCCAACACTCTTAACTTACACAATCACCAGCAAGGGAAAAACCTCACTCCGACAACAACAAAATGTAGGGTTGTGTAAATTAAAGAAATGCAAAAGAATAAGAAGCCAGACTGAAAGCCAAGAAACAAAATAAAAAAACGAGGTAACAACAGAAACAAGAACACAACCTCACGTTTGTGAAATGCTTACAAATTCATCACCTCAATACATCTTGGTGGTACGAACACACACAAGAATACATCTCACCACACTATGGTAAAAACATACAAGAATACAGCTTCAACTGCTACCTTTTCTTGATTCTTATTTTTCCTCTCTCCTCACCTATATTATACTTGTTCTATGGAGACAAAAATTAGGTAGTGGTTAGAATTTTTTTAAAAAGATAGTTGGAGTAGTTGGGATTTTTTCTCAATCATATGTCCATTGTTGCATGGAAAAGTCAGGACAGCGACAATGGATCTGGACACCGCCAGGTTTCACCCTCCACTTTCTCATCTCAATAAACTAATAGTAAAAATGTTTAATACATATATGATCAAAGTGTTTCCAAAGGTTCAGAGTTTGGTCTTTTTTATGGTATTTTGTTCCTGCTAATAAACCATAGGCAATGCAAAAGAGATAAAGATCACAAAGCAAAGGCAGATATAAAGGTTTAGATATATGTACAACCAAAGATAGTCTAGAGGCAATAAATAGAGGTAGGGAAGAGGACAAAGATTTGTTGTGTAAATAATAATAAATCATTATCATGAGATTCCAGCGAAGAAAACGATACTTTATGAACAACCAATCTAGTTAGCTGAGAAAAGCAAAATCACAATACAATCTTTTTAAACAAAATCACAGCTCCCCATTGACATATATTCATGCATTAGATAAAAACCACAACATTTTCTATCGATACATTTTATCATAAATAAACCATATTCAAACTGACAATCATTTCCAGCTTAACGAAAATTTTAACATATTTACAATAAACGACATCACAAAACTTGGCATCAAATCTGCCCAGTCCCAAGTGGGCGCCGAGAACCATCACCAGAGGCCCAAGCCTTGTAATCCTTGGCAAGCTGACAAAAAGGAATAAGAATAACAGATCAAATAAATTCGAAAATGAGAACGTGTCCAGTGACAGAAAATAATGCATACATTGAGGCAAAACATTTTATCAATGTGCCAGCTGTATGATAATCATTGAATGATATTTTACTTTATGTCTGACTTCACCCTACACGAAATAATTTCCATTTCTTTTAACTGAACTTTTCTTCTGTAAATACTGTTGAATAATTTACCATTTCTTCTATCCTTTCATTCCTGCTATATGGAACCTATAGCTTATCAACGACTTGTTAATTAGTTCTCTTCAGAACCTTAGCATGTTCGAAGAACATGGTATCAGTTAATGGGAATTATAATACCATGACATGAAATTTGGAGAGTACTTAAAGAAGTATTGAATATCCTCAATCGACAAATTATTACCACCTAACAATAGCAAATATGCATAGTAATGGAAAATAAAATAATCGATATACATAATAATTTTAAAAATCTTATAAAATTCTCCAAAAAAAAACTCTTATAAAATAACCATAATAAAAAAGAAATGAAATACCAAACGCAACCTATATATTTCATCGATACATGTAGAAATGACAACACAGTTGCCAACCATCAAAAGGTTGCTCCAATTATCTAACCAAATTAACCACTTGAAGCCTGAAAATCATCTATTCCTTTATTCCGACTCTCATGAACTGCAAGACATTTTGATCAAAGGATACAGTTATACCTGGTCCAATGGGTGATCACTCCAACACCAAGTGCCCACCAAGATAGACCGTTTCTGGATGACATCCACACTTGTCAGAAAACAGCAATCAAGTACTACTAGGTCTTCCCCGTGCCGCTTCAAATCACAAACCTCTGCTGCTAGCCCTCTTCTCATCCACAATAAACAAAATCCTCATTGAGATTTGAGTGTTTCTGACTCTCTAAAGATACTATTTATAATCAGGTCTTACCATTTGGGCCTCCTATGATAACACGCAGGATCCCAGAGATTTTCTTACCAGTGGACTTCAGTAACTAAAGTGCTTCATCCAAAATTGGAACTTCCCCATAAGTTTTCCTTCAAAGTTAACCGAAGTAAGATTCTCAACACTCTTCAAGCACTTCAACAGAAACAAGAACGAGGACAATAGGTGTGGGACCGAAAACTCCCCCTTCTATTGGAATTGCAACAATTAGACAGGGATGAAGAAATCTACTGGAGACAGCATACCAAAATCACATGGTTGCAGGAAGGGGGTTGTCAAATCAAATTTTCTTTCCTACAGAAGAGCCCACAAGACGGCTAGTCTGGTCTCCTCTATCACTGATAATGAAAGAGTGCTACGTAATGAAAGATGTAATCAGGGCATGCTTTGAAATGCACCTTACAAGCTATGGATAGGAGAGAAGACAACTTGCTTATCCATTCCCATCGATAAGTGTGCAATAGACAAAGACAACAAAGACCTGCTCAGACCTATCCAACAACAAGAGGTGTGAGAGTCCATAAACTCCATGAAGAACAATAAGGTGCCAGGTCTGGAGGGATGGCCTATTGAACTCTTCAAACACAACTTCAAGATCCTGGGAGTGAACCTAATCATTGATACTTCAGAGGCAAGATGTTAGGAAAGAAATTAACTACACAAATGTTGTTCTACTATGCAAGAAACAACATGCCAACCAAGCAGAGGACTACAAACCAATCGGGGTATGCCATGTACATTTAGGGATCCAATCCAAAATCTTAATAAGAAGACTGTCTCTGATCCTGCTCAGAATCATTACAACAAAACAAGTAGGTTTCGTCCCCATTAGGCATATCCAAGACCAAATCTACCTACACTACGAAATTTTGCACTCATGCAAACCTAACAAAATCCCAATGATGTTCCTCAAACTACATATTGTGAAAGCTTATGATTCCTTCAGTTGGGAAGCTCTAGAACAGATCATGACTGCCAACAAGTTCAACCAGCATTGCATCTGATTCTGAATGAGTGTATAGAATGTTGCCTTCTCCATCCAGTTGAATGGATCTACCACAGGGTTCTTCAAATCATCAATGAGCCTCCAACAGGGGGACCCCCTCTCCCACCTACTTGTTTATCATTGCTATGGATACCTTTAGATCCTTCCTATCTTAGAATGGTATCTGTGGGCTGGCTATTGGGTAGGTGCATTGCCAATGAGGCAATCAAGTGAGCATTAGGAGACGGGTCCCAACAACTCAAGCGCTAGATAAATTATCAAAAGTCTAAGGTCTATTTCACTCAAACTCCCCCTTAAAGGCCAACATTTTTGCAAGAACTCAAGATGACTGTGGGGTCCAAGGACGATGTGTATTTGGGATTTCCAATATCCAAATGGCACAAAATCAACAGTTCAAGGTCACTAATCTTAGGTGCACAAAGAATGTGCAATAATTGAACCAATAAGTTCCTTTCCAGTAAAGGAAAATGCATCCTTGCCACATCCATCATCACTACAATGATGAGGTACAAAATGTCCATTATCTCCCCCTAGCCTAATGATCAAACACAGCCTCATAAAATCATAAAAGACTTGAATTGATCTCGGAGGAAGGGCAACAATGTATCCGCCTTGCCAAGTGAAGTGATATCGCTGAGTTTAAACAGAGAAGATAATGGAAAATACAGATGATCGAAGACACTATTCTCATGGCTTCAGCCAAACTTATCCATAGAATTTAAAATCAGCATCTCTAGTGGATTGACATGCTACACCACAAGTACCAGCTATGGGTGTTGGAATGAAGACAAATACATTAGCATTATTTGTTGTATTTCCTTTTATGTTTTTAGAAGGATGTTGCATTTTAAATAATGATATGAAAAAAAAAACAAAGGGGTCAGTTTGTAAAGTGATGTTTACATGGGGATGTGTTTTATTCCACATGTGTTAGGATTGGGATTTGGTCCTAACATTTCCTTATAAATATAAGGCTTGGGGTAGCCTTTATGAGTGTGCTTTTGATGTGGAAGCATTGTATTGAGGTTTTACCTTGGAGACGAAAGTTTGAGATTTGAGATTTGTTGGAGTAACACATTTAGTGCTTGGAAAAGCTATAAGGACGGTTTGTGTCCTTAAGATTTGAGTAGAATAGAAGGCAGATCAGCATTGTTGTGGAGGTAGGGTAAAAAAGGGCCCAAACCAGGTAAATCTTTGTGTTCTTGTGTTATTTTCGTTCATTGTTTCCATTCTGCTTTTACAGAAAATGTTTGCTGGAGTTTACAGCAGTTTTCAGTGATTTATAGCATCTATTTGATCTACTACAACACGATATTTTCTGCTTTTAACGTTTTATTCAGATCTACAGTGTTCTAATAATTTTTTCAAAGCTTCTCTAGTGTATTTTCATATCTGATCTGCTTATTGTCCTTCCAATTATAACAACTGGTATCAAAGCTAGATTTAACGAGATGGAAAGGCTACAAACAACAAAAAGATTGGTAGGAAGGGACTAGAATGTCTGGAGCATTTTGATAAAGGCTATTTTTGCACAAAAAGAGTGCCAAGAGGCCCTAGAACCCTCTCAACCAGCGGGAATGTTGAATGCTAATTGGAGAAAAATTAAGACTAAGGCATTATCTTTCATTCATCCAACCCTGAGCAATGGGATCTTGGCATCAATTAAACCGAATATGGATCCACATGATCTGTGGCAAACATTGAAGAATAGGTTTGATAAAGTATCAGGTTTGAATGCCTTTCATATTTATCAGAAATTTTTTAGATGGCAAAAAAGATCTGATGTGTCTTTCCAAGATCATTTGGATGAGTTGATGGGAAATTTGAATAAGTTGGAAGAATATATAATTGTTCTTCCAGATTTAGTTAAATCTTATGCTCTGTTAGACTCCTTACCTGATTCCTAGTCTGCAATTATGACATCTATTACTACTTCTATGAGTGTTTCATCTATGACATTTGAACACATTGTGTCTACCCTTCAGGATTCAGAAGGAAGAGTGAATGAGTCTTCTGAATTTGAAAATGTTTATGTAGCAGAGGAAAGAGAGAAAAGTAAGAGATGTTTGCCAAGGGAATCATGACCATTCTGAAAAGAAAGAAGGAGGGAAGCTTTTATACATTGATGGTAGATTCATGCAACGTTGTTGTAGCAATTTATGATGCAGAAAGTTCTGAAGTGTGGCATAGACGTCTTGAACACACTAGCTGGTCATGCTTAAAGGTACTTCAAAATCAATCTCTCATTCCTGTATTTTCTTATGCCCAAACTGATTGCAAAGACTGTTTAGTTGGAAAATCTAGGAGAGTAAACTTCCGTAGGGATCTAGACAATAGAAAGAAAAATAAGTTAGAATTGGTCTATTCTAATGTTTGTGGTCCTATGACTCCCATTTCTTTTGGTGGATCTGTTTATTTTGTAACTTTCATAGATGATTGTACAAGAAAGGTTTGGGTTTATATGCTGAAATCAAAAGATGAAGTGTTTTCAATTTTCAAAACATTTGTTGCAAGAGTAGAAAATGAAACAAGTCTGAAAATAAAATGTGTGCAAACTAATAATGGTGGGGAGTACACTTCCAAAGTATTTGCTAATTTTTACAACAACGAAGGAATTAGGCACATTCATACCCCTCCTGGTACACCACAGGAAAATGGAGTTGTTGAAAAATGCAATAGAACATTGTTGGATTGTGCTAGAACAATGGTTTTAGGTGTTGGCCTACCTAAGATGTTTTGGGAGAGGCAGTTAAAACTGCAACATATTTGGTGAACAGATCTCCACATTCTTTAACTGATAATGCTGTTCCAGAAGCTGTTTGAAGAGGTAAAGACATTTCATGCAATGATTTAAGAATTTTTGGATGCAAGGCATTTATGCATATTCCAAAGGAGAATAGAACTAAGCTGCAGGATAGGGCTAAACGTTGCACATTTGTTGGATATGGAGAAGATGATTAAGGATTCAGACTTTGGGATCCTGAATTGAAACGTGTAGTGAGATCAAGGGACATTAAATTCAAAGAAAACATGATGTTTAGCGAGCTGCAAACGAAAGACAAGGATAGCAATGGCTTAGACAACATGAGAACTCCTTTAGGGTGATTGAAGAAGTTGAAAATGATGAAATTCATGGATTTTCCAGATATGGGAACATTGGACAGCATGCTGAAATCACATAGCAGCAAGCTGAGAACTCAGGATAGCAAGAAGAAAATGGGGGGCAACAAGGAAATGAGCAAAAAGATGATGAACAACAAGCTGCAAATGTGTCTCATTGGGTTAGAAGGTCAACAAGAGCTACCAGACCTCTTGATACATACTCTCCCTCGTTGAATTATGTACTTTACAGTGATAGTGGTGAACCGGAAACAATGGAGGAAGCCATGATGTGTACTAATGCTGCAAAGTGGAAGGTAGCTATGAATGATGAATGGAAATCACTCCAGTAGAACAAAACGTGGGACCTAGTTTAGTTGCCAAAAGGGAGAAAACCCTTGGAGTGCAAGTGGCTATACAGAATTAAAACAGAGGCCAATGGGGAAAAACATTTCAAGGCCAAGTTGGTGGTGAAAGGCTATGTATAGAAACTAGGCATAAACTTTCAAGAAATTTTTTTCTCCGATGGTAAAACACTCTTCTATATGTTTAGCGCTATCTTTGGTGGCCTACATGGACTTAGAATTGGAACAACTTGACATAAAAACAACATTCCTCCATGGAGATTTGGAGGAAATATACATGAAACAACCAGAAGGGTATGAAAAACAACAAGGTTCAGGTCTGGTTTGCAAACTGAAAAAGAGCTTATATGGTTTGAAACAAGCCCCTAGGCAGTGGTATAAAAGGTTTGATACCTTCATGAAGAAGCTGAATTATCAAAGAAACAATCTGGACCACTATGTGTGTTTTTCTGGAAATGTTTTGGGTAAGTTTATAGTGTTGTTGTTGTATGTTGATGATATATTAATTGCTGGAAATGACATGGTAGAAATAAAACATCTAAAACTGGAAATGGGCAAAGAATTTGCTATGAAGGATTTGGGACAGGCAAAGAAAATTCTTGGAATGAATATTTACAAGGACAGAAAAAGGAGGAAGCTATGGCTGAGTTAAGAAGATTACATTGGAAAGGTTCTAAAACATTTTAACATGGAGGATGCAAAACCTATAAGTACACCTCTTTCAACACAATTTAATTTATCAAAGGAGGACTGTCCAAAGTCAAAAGAGGACTTTGAAAAGGTGAAAAACGTCCCATATACTTCTGTTGTTGGGTCATTGATGTATGCCATGGTTTGTACATGTCCTCATGTTGCTTATGCCGTTGGAGTAGTTAGTAGATTTATGACCAACTATGGGTGGAATCATTGGCTGGCTATTAAATGAATTCTAAAATATTTGAAGGGCACAAAAACACATTGCTTGTGTTTTGGAGATGCTAATCTGCAAACTTTGCTACTAATCATGATACAAGACGTTCCACTACAGGGTACACATTTATTTTTGGTGGTGCAGTAGTGAGTTGGTTGTCACGTCTACAACCATTGGTAACTTTATCTACAACTGAATCAGAATATGTAGCCCTCACATAAGCATGCAAAGAGATGTTACGAATAAAGAGATTCTTGCAATCTCTTGGATTAAAACAACAAAGGTATGCTGTGTTTTGTGACAATTTGAGTGCAATCCATCTTGCAAAGAATTCTGCCTTTCATGCCAGGACAAAACATATAGATATCTGGTTCCACTTCATAAGAGAAATCATAGAGGACGGCTTGGTGCATGTTTAGAAGGTCCATACAAAGCTTAATGTTGTTGATGCTTTAACAAAACCAGTGATAGCTAAAAACACATTTTCTGTAGCAAGAAGCTTGGGATAGCTGAAGCTTGATTAAAAGTGCACATCTCTTGAAGATTGGTTGGATTTGTCTTCATGGAAGACAAATACATTAGTATTATTTGTTGTATTTCCTTCTATGTTTTTAAAAAGATGTTGCATTTTAAAATATAATATGAAAAAAAAAACCAAAGGGGTCAGTTTGTAAAGTGATGTTTATGTGGGGATGTGTTTTATCCTACATGTGTTAGGATTGGGATTTGGTCCTAATGTTTCCTTATAAATAGAAGGCTTGGGGTAGCCTTTATGAGTGTGTTTTTGATCTGGAAGCATTGTATTGAGGTTTTACGTTGGGGACGAGAGTCTAAGATCTGAGATCTGTTGGAGTAACAGATTGGGTGCTTGGGAAAGCTATAAGGACAACTTGTGTCCGTAAGATTTGAGCAGAATAGAAGGTAGATTAGCATTGTTGTGGAGGTAGGGTAAAAAGGGCCCGAACCACGTAAATCTCTATGTTCTTGTGCTATTTTCTTTCATTGTTTTCATTCTATTTTACAGCAAACATTTGCTAGAGTTTACAGCAGTTTTTCAGTGATTTAGGGTGTCTATTTGATCTACTACAGCACGATATTCTCTACCTTTAATGTTTTATTCATATCTACAGCATTCTAATAATTTTTCAAGAGCTTCTTTAGTGTATTTTCAGATCTGATCTACTGATTGTTTTATTGAAATTATCGCTTCTGATTATAACAATGGGTGCCCAACCAAGAAAACTCTATTCTCTAAAAAAAATGGGGCTAGATGATTTGTGGCTGTCTTCTCCCCAGTTCCAGCACAGATCCTTGAGGCCAAGTACAGGAAAATTCAAAACTGAAAAAAGATCCTCAAGGTCAAGTACGGGAGAACATTCTTACACATGCCACAATTAGGGAGAGATGTCTTATCACCAATGACACCTACCCCATGTGTAGTGGGGCAGCAAACACAACAGGCCATCTTTTCACTAAGTGCCCTTGGGCTACTATCATGTGGGGAACGGCCAATGTGTAAATTCCATCTCTCAGCAGCTACGAAAACAACCAAGCCCTACCTCTCTAGTGCATTTGGAAGGCCAGAAACCTGGTGGTAGTTATGAGAGCTATGGTGCTGCAAACTTCCTCCATTGTTGCAATTACCAAAACTGATTTCAAGTTTCTGCAAGCAACCATGGGCCATACCCTGACCATGCAGCTAAATGTGGAGCACTTCAGCACAATCCCAAAGATCTAGGACCTTGTGAAGCGCATTCACTAGGATAGTCTCCTACCAAAAATAAAAGAACACAAGAAACTCAACATGATGGAATTCTATAGAAAGTGGAAGGTGAAATATTCCCTTATTTAAATCCACTATTGTTGGGCTACTACAAATCCTCAACCAAGGAGAGAACTTCAATATTTCCCTTATCTAGGTCCATTCTGGGTTCCACTGGTCCACACGGTGTCCTATTATCTTTAAACCTATGGTTTTTGTTCCTAGGACCAGCCAAGGGATTTTGTTTATTTGCCTCCATAGTTTGTATCCTTTGATTATTTTGTTGGTTTTCCTTTTTGAACTAAGAATAATATAGCCCAACCTCTTTCCAAAAAAGATTGAATCTAAAATCCATCATAGGTGTTATTGTATTGGGTAGACAATTACCCAACGACAACAGAAATATACAAATGAGGGCTAAAACAACATTTTAAACATTAGAATTTTCAAAACAATTGAATCTTTGTTAACAGCTAACAAAACTTAGCATAAAAAAAGACTAAACATAGTACTAGAGTGATACAAGTCAAAGACCAGAACCATTGATCTCCAGGTCACATTTGCTAAAATGCATACACCAAAAAGACTATATGGAGTTTAGACTACTCAAAAGATAGATCTTTTGTTGTTTAGGAAGCGGAGGTAACTTAGAACAAGATATAGCAGTGCAATAATGAGAAAGGCGATGAGTGTAAGAGGTAGGAGAACCCGAAAGACTCTAATTTTTGTCTAAAGCCATGGAAGTGGGAGGGTGATCGTCAGAAGAACCTGATCAGGAACAACACCACAACTTACTTCGCCTCACCAATGGCCTTACTACGTGCCTTACACCTCTAGTTGATCTTCCATTTCAACAAGTCCCCAAAAACGATGGCTACACAAACAAAATAGTCTAAAAAACACTCGCAGCAAGAATAACTTGGCTTTGATACCAACTCTTGCCTAGATCGCTTGCACCTTGCTCACAACTCAAAACGGTCAAAGGTTAACAACCAAAAACACAAAGCAAAATAGAGATACCAAGAAAGCCTCAAGCTCATATATTATTCACACTGGAGAACCAGAGATACAAGCAAGAAGCACTAAGGGATGCTTGGGAGAAAAATGCTTCTAAGGGGCTATGAGCTGCTCTTAGGATGTCTTTCTTCCGATGCCTCTCAGCCTTGAGATTACATTTATTTATACTTGAAGCCATGGGCTTCTAGGAAGTTCTAGTGCCATCCAACACACCAAGCACTTACAATAATGGATGACAACACATACTACACTAAGAAAGTGGGATTACTATTAGAGATAAGATTGGATAACCTTATCTTTTATACAACACATAATATACTTTATATAATGGCAGCCAGTTGTTAAGCGTCTCTAGGGGAATCATAACTTCTGTGGGACCCAACTTCATCAACTAGTGGTGGAGAGTCTCATAACTTCTGTGGGACCAAACTTCATCAACTAGTGGTGGAGAGTCCCAAATTTTGGAATTGTTTGGTGATGATGGCGATGATGGCTCACCACATAAGTATCTAGATGATAGACACCCTCCATGATGATGCATGTCGGCAACCTGAGGATCAACCAAACCCAATTCGAGAGTTCTTGGGTTAAGATTTTTGAGTAAACATTATTACCTTATATCATGCTTGTTTGTGGTACAGATGTCTTGGAAGAATGAGTATCTAAAAGGAGCAGTAGAATCCATTCTTCTTGTGATGCAAGAAGTTACCAGATAAGATGGTGGTTCACCATACCTTTCGATATGATGAGCTCTAGCTTGTAGATTCCCATAGTAAAGGTAATCATCATTGGGTTCATCCCGTCTTTCATACAAGTTACTGAGATAAGAATGATGGAAGCAAGCAGGAGTATGACCAAACCAGTGCCACCATAACCAAAATGTTTCATTAGGAAGAATCCATGGGTTTAGTTCAATTGTATAAACATGCAAGGGGCTAGGTTGATAGCGAATCCAATTAAACATATGTTCAAATGTTGAGAAATAAAGATTTTGTAATTCAACATGGGTAGCAACCTTGATAGGACTATGATAAGGATCCCCAAATCTTGGTTCAAAAGTTTTTATAGCCACCTTTGCTCTTGATACAAATGTCTAGAGATATTAGATGAACCAATCAAAACTCTACTTTTTGTCCTCTTAGAGAGATTCTTGGACTAGAGTTTCCATATACCTTTCATTCCAATTACAATATCGAAGGAGATAAGAAGATCTAAGTACCCAACCTTCTCTTATTAACAGCTCCATAACACAGCAAACAAAATGTTAGTTCACACAGAGCTGACACTCTTTGGTTAAAAAGTTTGCTAGACTATTATATTTACCATCAATAAATTCAATATTAAAATCAAGATTTGCAAGATATAATGCCCATCATATTTTTTTTTATCGAGAAAGAGGTCGGGATTATATTAAAAGAGCTAAAGTATGTTACAAAGATTACATGCGATTACAAGCGGTGGGCCACATGGGAAGGTCCAACCGAGAGGGGAGGGCCCCCGAACCCCAGAAACTGCGAGTGAGACGGTCAAAACAGAGAAAAGTCAAAACACCCGGGGGGCGTGAAGCCACCCAACAAACCGGGTGGGGGGCGACCTCCCAAACACCACCAAGAGGGGGGGGCACCCCCCCGACAACCCAAAAACCCGCAAAGCCGACCGGGGGGGGCACCCCCTCGACAACCAAAAACCCGCAAAGCCGACTGGGGGGGGCAACCCCCCAACAGAGGACCACCCCTTACAGGTGCGTCGGCAGCCATCGGCAGGCGCAGTTGGGGCGCTCCAGCTCATGGAGGATATCGAGAGTGTTCCGGTGATCCTCCGTATCCACGAAATTGGCTGCCTGTTGGAGGCCCTGCATAAGCGACTCCCACCTACCCCTGTCCTCCTGTGAAGCCCCGGTGTGAACAATTTTATTTAGGGCTTTAATACTAAGATACTTATCAAAGTGCTTTAACTCACTTCTTACCACAAATTGCACATTTTGTAAAAATAGCCTAAATTTTTCTGTCTTTGATAATTGCTAGAAGCTCTTTATGTGTGTTGTGATAATTCTTCTGTGCATCATTGAATTGTCTTGAGGCATGTCTGCATATCCGGATGACATTATCTTTTTCTTCCTTTAAAGCTGCTCCCCAAAACTCATGAAAAGCATCCATTTCTAATATTAACTGCCCATCAGTAGGGAGTTGTAGTTTGGGCGAGTTCAAACATTGTTGTTTGATGAGAGCAACTATCTCAATGTGTTTTTTGGTCCATTCAAGAGGATTCTCACCTAGCCTTTCATTCAGGAGTTTCTTATCTGTGGCAAGGTGTTTGTAAAAACCAGATACATAATTAACACAACCTAAAAATCTTTACAGTTGTGTCTTATCCTTGATTTCATTTGGGAAGTTTTTAATAGATCAAGGATATGAGGTTGTAAACATATTGTGTCGTTATTTATTTTTAAACCTAAAAATTCTATGAAATCCTGGGCAATTGTCATTTTAGTTGAAAATAAAACTAAGCCATTTTCATCTACTAGTTTTTTGAATATCTCCAAGTGTTCTAAATGCTCTTGAGGATTCCTACTCATTATTAATATATCATCTATATAGACCAAAATAAAGGAATACTTACAAAAAATCTAGTCCATACATCGTTGGAATAGAGGGAGCTGTTTTGATCCCGAATGGTAAGAGTGTCCATTCATAGAGACCTCCTAGGATGGTGAAAGCAATTTTCCACCTATCTTTGTGTTCAACCTGAATTTGCTAGAATCCTGACTCTAGATCAAACTTTGAGTAAACGTTGGTACGAAATAATCTCTGGAATAAATCATCGTTGTTGGGAATAGGATGTTGGACAGGTTTGATCAAATCATTTAGAGGCTTATAATTTACTACTAACCTCTTATTCCCTCGAACTTGTTCAACTCTTTTGTTGACATAAAATGTGGTGCATGCAAACATGCTAGGACTAGATTGAATAAGCTTTTTCTCCAACAATGTTTGGATTTCCTGGTCACATTCTTTCTTGAGAGATGGGGGCATACCAATGTGTTGTGCCTTTGTTTTTATTTTTACGTTATCTTTAAGATCTATCCTATAGCAATGTTCCTTTTTGTGTCTAAACTCAGTTGGGTCGTCACTAGCAAAAGTTAACAAGTTTTTTTTATTTTATCAAACTTGCTTCCTAACTTATTTACATTATTCACTACCCATTGCGTATTAGGTTCTTTACGTGAAGATTATAGAGAGGGAAACCTACTATTATACTAGTCTTGTTGACAAAAGGATTCTCCTGACATGCTTATATATGTGGGACCTATCGTATAAGGCTCTAAAGCTTGTAGATTGTCTGTCCCTATGAGCAAGTCATACGATTTCATTTCACAGTGTAACACTATGATATGAAATATTAATCCTTTTGAGGATCTAATGGGTATAACAGCTTTATGTTCACTACAAATCTTCTGAGTAGTGAACCTAATATAATTTTTTCAGTTTTTTTTTGAGAAAGTATTCAGGATTCTATTATGAAAGATCAAATAATGTTACATAAGAATACAACCGGGGTCGCTAGCGGCGGCCCCACCGAGGGGGGCGGGAGGCCCAGGGGGGGGGCCCCCCCGAAAGAAAAAGCAAAACTCAGTAAACTCAAACAGAAACCGGAGACTGGGGGGGAGGCAAAGGCTCGTCCTCCGGCTCGCACAGCCACATCGGGACCCGGCCCCC
>MNCI01010070.1:38684-132834 GCA_015680685.1 Gnetum montanum | reverse complement strand
ACCACACGCCGCAACAGCACACACACATACTCACATTAACTACTGAGTTTATTTGGAGGTATCTGGGCCTTGGTGTTGCTAGAGACCAGCAGGCACCTAAATCTTGTTCGAGGACACTCGTTGGTGGTCGCGTCCCAAACGGTCGCCAAAACTTTGAATAAAAAATTCTAAGATTTTTTGAAAATTATAAAGGAATCCAAAGAGCAAGGTAGTGATCATGATTGCATGAGAAGAAAGAAAGCTAAATGTGCCTACTAAAGGGGTAAGGATAAAGTTGCTGTAGTAGAAGAGTTTGTGGTGTCAGAATTAGATGATGATGGTGGGTGTGACATCTACCAATATGAACATCCTAAGAAATGTTACCCTATTGTGTCACACTCTAGGGTATGCACTTTGAGTCCTAGGTTGGAAAGAACGTAAGCACCTAGAAGATTACCTTATTCTCAAGGCAATCCTAGGTATTTACACTAGCAAAAACAAGCTTACTATCCAAGTAGAGCTCTAACATAATGATATGAGTAGTATTATCAATGGAAGCATCCATAGTCATGGGGGATGCCATCATCAAGGTAGTAGTGCCCTTATAGGTAGTTAGATCCATATGGGTACTATGTTTAGCAACCCATGTTTCTGTGTGACTCTTCTAGTCATGCTTCTTTTCAACATCACTACTATCCTCTAGAGTACTATAGAGTTCATTCTCCATCTCCTAGAAGGGAGCCCTCATTTCATTAGTATCTATCTCATCCTTTCACATATGTCCTTCCATCCTTAACCCAATTACTGTTTGCTCCATCCATGCAAGACAAGATTTCCACGTAGCCGCAGCAACATAACACTACTAGGGTCATTAACTTACAACTATTTCCTTTGCCCAGTGATTTGAAACCTAGACGTAGAAAATGATCATTCTTCTAAACTAGTAGCCCTACAAAGCCCTCACTAACTCATGTGGATAGTCACCCTATGTATCCTTCATCTTCTGCATTTATTTTTTCTTTGAGAAACATTCAAACCAAATGCCTCCCTAGATTTGCATAGTCATGTTAACCCATGTTGTATTCTATTGGATCAAAGTTGCCAACCTTTCCAGGAAAAGATTTGATCTTGGAAGTCCTCTCATGTACTTGTAAATTACTAGGAATGAGCCATGAAAGGCTCTTCTTGATTTAAGTTCTCGTGTCAACCTAATTTCTCATGAAATATATAAAGCTTGGAACCTACCTCCTCTTAAGAAGAGAAACATTTATCTAGAATTGGTAGATTAGTCCATCATTTTCCCCTTGGGACTGGTAGAGGATATCGTGACCACTTTCTATGGGTGGTCCTATCCTATCGATTTTCTGGTGATTAAGGTTTAAAATTACAAGGGGGACTTCCCAATTATTATGGCAATGGCTTAGTTAAGCATTGTTGATGCACGAATGGACATAAGAGATCTTTCCTTGGAAATTTCCAAGGAAAATGCATTCAGAGAGATTGAGAAGAAGAAAGTAATATGCATCATGTACAATGATACAAGGTGCAATTGTGTGTAGAAATTATTGTTTATCAAAAGAAAATCAATCAAGCATGCATATAGTGTGCAAAAGAATTTTAAATTAAAAGGTGCTTATACATAGTAGCCACAAAGCAAGAGGACACCGAGTGGCTAATAGTTGATCTTGAAAGTAGTACATTTTACATAGAACCAATTGAGAGCTTAACATGTGCCTATGTTAAAGGCATGAATAAACTAGAGCAAGCTCATTGCCAACTCTTTGATGATGAATTTGATGACACTTATTGGGAAGAGTTAGAAATCACTAAAAGTTTTAAATAGGAGTAGTTATAGTTGAAAGCTCTACATGTTAGCATGGAGCATGCATTTTTGAAAAATGGCAAGCCTATTATAATTAATACCAACCTTGCTCCTAAATAAAAGAGAAGCTATTGAATATGGTTAAAAAATGGTCAATAGACTGTACTTAGTCATATCCTGAACTCACTGGGATTGATTCTAGGATATGCTAGCATCGCATCTATACTGATCCTTCCATCAAGTTAGAGAGGTAGCCTTAGTGGTGAATGAACCCTAAATTGAAGCAGATCATCAAAGAGGAAACGAAACAACTCCTCAAGGTGGGATTCATCTATCTAATTACGGATAGCAAGTGGGTTAGTTCAGTTGTGATTGTGCCAAAGAAAGATGACAAGTGGAGGGTATGTATTAATTTTAGGCTATTGAACATGGCATTGTTCAAAGATCATTTTCCATTACCATTTGTGGACCAGGTATTGGATACTATTTCCAAGAATTATTTTTATAGCTTTCTAGATGGTTATAGTGGCTATAACTAGATTTAGATCATGTTAGAAGATTAGGCCAAAACAACATTGATGACTCCTTGGGGGGAAATTTGCATATCAAAAGATGCCATTTGGTCTATGTAATGTCCTTGCAACTTTCCAATGCCTCATCTTGAGCATTTTTTAGCAATAGATTGGTAGTGGGGTGTAAGTCTTCATGGATGACTTTTCCACCTATGGTGCTACGTTTGAGCAAGCCCTAGAATGCCTTGAGAAAGTGTTTAAAAGATGCATGGAGACCAATCTTTAGCTTAAGTGGCAAAAGAGCCATCTCATGGTCTAGAAGGGCATTGTGTAGGGCATAGAATTTCACAAGAAGGGATTGAGATGAACCTTAAAAAGATTAGGATCATCCAAGGAATAACCTTCAAACTAAAAATCATTAAAGATGTCTGGTCATTCCTTAGACACATTGGCTATTACTAATGATTTATAGAGAATTTCTCTCAAATTAGTAAACTATTGGTTGAGATGACAAAGAAATATGATTCATTCTTATGGATCAAGGAATGAAAAAAGACATTCTAGCAACTTAAGGAGAAGCTCATAGAAGCTCCAATTCTATAAGCACTTGGCTGGTTCTATCCATTTCATATCATGTTAGATGCATCAAATTATGCCTTGGGAGCTATGCTTATGTAGTTGGATGATCAGAAACGTCCTTATTGCATCCACTACGTAAGTTGAAGCATTAGGGATGCACAGATCAACTACACTACAACAGAAAAAGAGCTAATGGTAGTGGTGTATGCCTTGGAGAAATTTATGCACTATGTGCTTGAATACAAGGTTTTTATGCACATTGACCATAGTGCCATTCGCTTCCTAATGAACAAGCTGCTGGTGAGCCCTTATGTCATATGATGGCTAGTGATCTTATAGGAGTTTGATCTTAAAATGATAGATCAAAAGGGAACTAAGAATGTGGTCGTTGAGCACTTTTCTTAGTTATGATGGGACAACAAAGAGGAGAAGAGCCCACTCTCTGATCAATTTCCTAATGAACTTCTCTTTGTTAATGTAATCAATGAATAAGTGCCCATTGAACCAAATTGGTATAATGACATCCTCACTTATATTTTTACTCAAGAGATTCCACAAGACTTGGACCACAAAAAGACACAATAGTTTCTTCATTAGGTCAAATGCTACATGGAGATTAATGGACATCTTTATAAGGTGATGGCTTGGTTCATTGGTATGACCTTGATGCTAATTAATTACTTGTTCTCTAAGATGCTCATGGGGGTCCTTTTGAGGACCACTATGTAGGGAGAGGCATGCTCATTAAGATCCTAATGGCATGGTATTATTAGCTAATAATCTTTAGTGATGCCCACTAATTCATCTACTTTTGTGAATACTATCAACAAGATGGTGGGACGACTGCTCAAATGGAGGTGCCTCAATAATGGGTCTAACTACTAGAACCTTTCAACATCTAGAACATAGACTTCATGGGTCCCATCATGATGATTTCAAATGGAAAGGCATGAATAATAGTCGCTGTTAACTATTGTAAAAAATGAGCAAAAGTAGTAGCAATCACTAACTATACATCTTTCACTGTTGCTTGGTTTGTAGAATATAATGTTGTAAATAGGTTTGGGG
The DNA here is from genome assembly GCA_015680685.1 of Gnetum montanum. Classification (NCBI taxonomy): domain Eukaryota; kingdom Viridiplantae; phylum Streptophyta; class Gnetopsida; order Gnetales; family Gnetaceae; genus Gnetum; species Gnetum montanum. Next base: position 128,874 of record MNCI01010070.1, on the reverse strand, counting down.
TGACACGTGCACTGATTTTTGTCAATGGAAATCATTTTATAGGCACAAAATTTTGCAAAATCATGCAACATTTGAGGGTTAAACATAAATTAACAACACCTTACCACCCCCAAGCCAACAATCAAGCTAAGGTTACCAATAGGGAGATATCAAAAATTCTAATGAGAACAATTAGCAAATATAGGAGATACTGGAGCACAAAACTCAATGATGCTCTTCAGGCCTACTACTCCACATGGAAACTTCTTATAGGCTACTCTCCATATGAGTTGGTGTATAGAAAATTGCCAGCCCTTCCAATTTAATCTAAGCTTCATACACTTTTAATAGCTTGTGACCTTGATCTTAGCATACAAAGAAAAAGTGATCAACCTTAATGTGCTAGATGAAAATAGATTGGTGGCCTTATCCTTTAATGAAGTGCATAAGGCATTCAACAAAATGTGCCATGACCTTACAATAAGGAAAGTTAAATTCCAACCTAGAAATAAGGTCCTTTACTAGAATCCCACACATGTATCTCAAAAGACCAAGTTCTAAACATTTTGGGAATGACCTTATATCATTTATGAAACCTTTCCTTCTAGGGCCATGTTACTTTACAAACTTGAGTGACCAAACAAAAAGAAACTGATCAACATAAGTCAAACCTTTCCATGAGCCCAAGCAAGCTAGTAGAAGCAACACCTCCTTAGATGGACAACTTCACTTAATTTTTTGGATCTCAAACTTTCAAATTAGTCATGGAGGAGATGGTCATCTATGCTAATTATTAAAGTGGATCCTCAATTTTTCTATCCTTTTTTTTACAATTTTTTGTTTTACACTTTGTTGTTTTCACACTTTTTTATTTTACACTTTGTTTTTATAGCTATCTTTTTTACACTTTGTTATTTTTCCAATTTTTGTTTTACAACATTGTTGGCATGTTTTGGCTTTCTTGAATATTTTATAATTTCTTTTATATTTTACTTTATTTTGATGTAAATTTCTCTTATTGTTTTCTAATAAAAGTGCTTTGGTGCTAGTAGGACACAGAAATGCTATAGCTGTTTGCTAATGGTGGTTTGTACTTACTATTTTTGATTGCTAATGTCTAGTTTCTATTTTTGAATTTTTATGAGTGATGATTAACACAAAGTTTCTTTTTCATGGAATAGGTAGTGAGTTCACATTATTCACCCATCCAAAAGCTTTATTATCTTCTTGGTTTTGGAAGTATGAGGTCCCTTTTTCTTAATGAAACTTTAACCACCTTGTGACCTTGGTAGTTTCCAAACTTGGAAAGGATTGAAATAGTTTGAAAAGAATGTGACTATAAGGGGACTCAATTCTCTTTGTCCCTTTCTACTTACTTGAGTGCATGAGTGTTTTCATGGGTTTCTTACCATTCTATGTTGACCAATAATAGGAAGTTAATAAGTATTTGAATGGTTAAGTTCCCATCCAAAAATCCATAAAAACATAAAATCCAAAATAAAAATAAAAATGATGGATATTCAAAGCACACTTCTTAGAAAAAAATAACTAGCTACAATCACTAGTTATGGGACTAGAAAGAAATTTTATCCATTCCTAGAGGTCCCATCTAACTAAGGCTCTTTCTCACTTCCTACTTCTCTTTTATTCTCAAATAAGGAGTGGTGATTGATTTTTTGGAGCATTCTTGTTTCTTGAGGGGGTGGATTGGTCTTCGAGTGGTGATGCAAAGTCACTAAAGATGGTTGGTTTTGATATGGATTAAGGATGGACTTTATCAAGTCATTTAACCATAAGATCCACAAGGGACTTCATGTGACCATGATAAAAAACTCCATTCCATATTCTCTCTCATCCATCAATGCTTTTTGTAACTCACCTCACTATTAATTTCCATGTCTTGTCAATGTCTTAGTTTCATGTGTCAAAATTCTTACATAGATTCTTCTAGATTTGATCCTTAACTTTTCATAATCATTAATCAACTATGGGGTCCACAAACTCCTTAGTTGAGGTTATGCAAGGGCAAAAAGGGCATGAGCCTACTATGAGAAGGATCCACATGCATATCTCTTGGTTGGGTTAGTTAAGTTCTTTATCCTTAGGCATTTTCATAGTCAAATCTTTTGTGTGCCCCATCGTGCATCCAACTGTGTGCTCCTTAAGGAATTTTCCCCAATGTAATTTCATTCTCCCATTAATTTTTGCATTTTAATGGATTATCAAGTCTTCTTTGAGATTTCATCATGTTCATAGCTTTTTTGGGTTTCCAAAAACATCAATTTCATGCTTAAATTTTCTTTATTTTTCATGTTTTTTAAAGGTGAAAATTTTGGTCATAGGCTTCATAGATGGGTACCTATCTATTGAGCCCATGTGTAATGGGACCCCATATATGGGATCCCATTGATGTAGGGATCCACCTGCCTATATATAGGTGGCCACACTTAGTGATTTTTACATTTGCTTCAAAATGAGGGAAGAGTTTTTCAATTTTTAAGAGTCTAGAACCTTCCAAGAGCCATATCTTTCTAATTTTTTGTTTGAATTACTTAGGTCTTTGAACTTATAGCTATCAGAGGTAAGCTCTTTATTGTGGGGGCCACAAACCTTAAGTGTTTGATGAAATTTTTTTTGGAAAAATTTCTAACTCCCACAAGGTTTAATAAAGAAATCAACATGAAAACATCAAATTATGAGAGTTAAATGTTTCCAAAAAGCTCTGGTGACCTTCTAAGTTAACAATTATCAAAATAATAATAAAATAATCAATCTAGCATGGTTCAAACTTAGCCTAAGTGTAACTGCCCAATGTGAAAGGTCCTTAAATGTTATAAGTTACACATTGAATGTTAATCCTTGGCTATTTTTTGACCATAGATGGCACCTAAGGGAAAGCACACATAGGAAGAAGGACTATCCGAACCAAGGGACAAACAACCAAGAATGGGAAGGGGCCAAGAATAGTTCCATGATTAAGCAGAGACCCATAGCATGGAACCTCTTTAGAAGGATCCCAAAGTGGAATCTATCTAATAGATTCCTAAAGAAGTGATTGCAATAGAACAATCTCACTAAGATGAGGCACTAGAACCTAGATTGAACCTTGAGGCTACCTTGATTGAGGCTTGGCTCAAGTAGATTGTGAACAAGGAGGTCTAGAAATTAGTGCTTTAAGATTTAAAATTTAAACCTTTCTTGGAGTTGAAACCTTTAGAAGTTAAGACTCAATTTTAGAACTCTCCCATGTGGCTTACAATCACTTCTAGCAGGGAGTGGTACATGGGAGAGATAGGAATGGTACATAGGAGAGACATAATTTCTTAGGAATAATCGGCATGCTGATTCTATAGTCAAGATTAAGGATGATATTTAAGTGTCCTACTTAGTGAAAGCCATCATAGAGGCCCTTGGGTTACTAGAAATTGAGGCAAACCTTGTTGAAATTCCCATGCAAGTAGATCCTAACATTAAGAAAGAATGGACTTAGTGGTATTATGGATTTAATCATAAGGAGTGTGGCCTTTTACCTTAATCTAACGATGAGGCCAAGTAAGATCACAACTTTCTCCTCCCAAGCATGTGCCACTCTAAGCAGTAAATTCCTTGTCAACCTTCCACAACTAATATATCTTAGGATAGAGAAATAGTTTAAGGAAAATGGACATGAAATGGAGACACTCCCCTTCCCATGTATCATTTAGAAGTTATGCAAGAGGGATAGCATAACACACTATACAAATGACATTGTTCAATGTGCTCCATTCACTTTTTGAGAGGAGATGATGAAGGATAAGATGCCTACCAAAATCATCCAAGAAAAGGAGTAGAAACCACCACATCCACCATCCACTCAAAAAATAGTGTTAGATTCCTATGCTACCCTTGAGTGCATGCACAAGATTTGAGAGTAGCTCTTAAGAGAGCAGGAGTAGCGAGCAAGACCAAGTGATGGTGATCAATTTGTGTATCATCCAATAATGAGTAACCTTAATGAAGTGGCTTGAACTATCAACCAAATGGAAGAAGGTGGGCTAATTTTCATAGCCCAAAAAATGCACCTACCTGTAAGATCAAATCCTAATGCTTGAGAGGTGATGGTATCTCTCTTGTAATAGTAGTAATTCCTAGATATCTTTGGAAATGTCAATACATTCTTGGTTCATTTGGAGGAGGGTGAGGGGGCAACTATCTTGGTGATGTAGCACCATCAGCAAGAGACAATAGTAGATGTATTTGTTGATAGAATTGTTAAAGCATTGAATGCACTTGCAACATATGTACTAGACATTTCTACACTCAGAGATGTGTAGAAATCTGTAGGAATAGTTAGCAATTGATTAAGTGCAGACTAGCTTAAGGAGTTGATGGACCAATTGGTGGTAATTGGACAACTGATTTTGGATATCTTTGACCTTTCGAATACAATCATTACAATCCAATCAAAGCTACTAGAAGCAAGGGGCAAGTGCATCATATTGGAGGGACAACTTGAAATAACCCAAGCATAAAACCAATGCTTAGCTACAAAGGTTGTTGAATTAAGAGCCCATCTTGCTAATCCTGCATTTTTCAACCCTGCACTAATAAGGGATCAAGCCTTTAAGTAGCTTGAGGACAAGCTCAAAAAGGTTGAAAATGAGAAGGAAATAGTTGTCTTTGATGAGTCCATGGCCAATGTGAAAACATACACCATTTAGAAGAATTTGGTCTAGATGCATCAAGAGAGGGTAATTTTGACCATAGAAAATCATTGCCTACATAATGTTGATGTGTAGAAGCAGTGGATGCAAGATTTTATCTATTAATAGTAGGAGTAGCTAGCTAGAGTAAAATATTAACTGAGGAGATTAATAATAAAAAATTAAAATATCTCCATGAAGGAAGTTTAAGCTCTTAATAAAAAATCTGTAATAGACATAGCCACTTGGAAAAATGAGGCTCTCAAAATTGAGAGAGTCAATTACAAGGATCAGGTTAATCTACAAAAATAAATTAATGAAAAGCACATCTAGATGATGAAGGAAAAATTCAATGATGCCCTTTCATTGTTCAAGGAAGGAGGTGATGTTTGGCAGTCTATCTTTGATGGGCTCAATGACTACAACAAAGTGGAGATCAACATGAAAGTGCTGAAGATTGAGGAAATGATGGAGTACATGGAGCTTGCCAATCTTCATTATGCAAATTTGGCAATGCTAACTACTACTAGGCTATGGTAAAAATTGGAGAAATAAGTGGCTAGCTTGTACTTATTGTGCAAGTTAAAGTTCAAGTATTACAAAGACAAAAAGTAGAAGCTTGAGATTACCAATGACAAACATGAGGTTTTCAAAGAAGAATTCACTAATCAATGATCAATTGTTGAGAATCTAGTGGAGAGAATGAACAACTACAAGGAGCTGCACAATGTACTTAGAGTGTTTGATATCAAACATAAACAATTTTCTGCCTAGTTTGTGAATGTTAAGAAGCTATTCCCTACAATGTCTTATTTGTGGGATATTTCCATTCCAGCTCACATTGGTGAAGCTTTGTGAACTTTCAATGATTCCCAGTGTAAGAAGGAGAAGATGAAGGCATTATTAAAAGCCTTTCATCTTCCACCAGAAGTTGCAGTTGCCATAGGACAATGACAACCACCTCAACCATTGCTTGCACTTGAAGTAGGAGAAGGCCCTTTGGAGCCTCCACCACTTGGGACCATTTGATCTTCTCTAATGTCTTTGCACCATCTAACGAATTATGTTGGTCAATTTTTTCCCAGTGTTCAATTTTGTTGTCATGAACATAAAAAAATTTGTAATTAATGTAAAATTATACACTCTAGGAACTTAGTTTTTGTCATGTTTTTTATGTGTTTGTTTTGTGTGTCAATAATCGCATACCTTCCCAAATTTTGTAAAGAACTCAAGGATCAGTTTTCATTTAGCCATGGGGCTATGATGATGCATATGGGTTGGCTGCATCAATGGGATGCCATCAATGGGATCTCATCGATGTGATCCTGTCAACATAGGGTTTGACCCATTGATGTATGTCCATCGACAGGGCATCCTATTTCTTCCTATAAATGTGCACATTTTGTCACATTTATGGCATTTTTTTCATAAGTTAAAGTGAAGCTCTAGTAGTTTTTCTTTTCAAAAGTTAGAATATTTTCCAAGTGCCCATAGTAGGAGTCAAAGAGTCTATAGATTTTTATTTGAGCACTATTGTACCTAGGCATTGCAATGTGTGCGGCAATAAAGATGAGCTTTCTGATAAACCTTGTAGCACTTTGAAATAGATTAATTATTTTCTTTACGCATTTACTATTTTAAGAAATTTAATTTAATTTTAAGTAATTAATTAAGCTAGATTAAATAGTGATTAATTAAAACACATAAGTACGACTACTTCAAGCATAAGTGTGATGCTTGGTAATCCTAGTAACTCTTAATGTTTGGTAACCCAGTAGCATTAGACATGTTCAAGATGTGTATGGCAAGTGGGAATGGATGCATATGTTAGGATTAGTTAAGTGTTAGCTAGTTGATTAAATTAAATTAGCAATTAAATATCTTTAGTCACTCTTCTTCATTCTTAGGTGACTTAAACATAAAAATATAAAAATGATATAAATCATATGCCTTAGTTATACTTAACCTTACCCTTGTACTCGCAAGTGTAACTAGGAAGATAATGATTGCAATAGTTGATTCACCTCCTAGAACTAGTGTAATTAGAAAGCTATAAGTCCTTGGAATTTGACTAGATCATGCATAAACACTTATGATTCATATGGTTGGATGTAGGGTATACTCACTGCTAATTAGAAGTGACGCTAATCAGCATTTCCTACACTTCAATGCCTAAATAATCACCTTTGGATCATACTTCAAGCCATGTTGAGTCTTTTATAACTAGTACACATCATCATTTGGATGATGAACATTAATCTTGGCACTTTTATAGGTCTTGCAAGGCTTGAATCAACATGCTTTATTTAGGTGACCCCCATGTGATGTAACATCAATGTCACCTATAGCACACATAAACATAGCATCAATATCATTTGCAGCACATGCAATGCAACATTAGCATTACGTATGACACATGCACATGAAATGTTAGTGTTAGTTGCTCACATACTATTTCAATATTACTTGTAGCGCACACACACACACACAAAATGTCAATGTCATTGGATCACTTGCTTACTTCATCAACACCACTTGTATATGACACATACTTCAAGTTGCCAAAAATAAACTCCAAGTTAATTGCACTAAACTTTGAGTGATTTTAAGAAATTTTGACAATGTAAATATTGGTTTCTAGCATCAATTGGAGGTAGATTTCTTGAGATATGAGAGAACTTGTTAGATTTTAGAGATCTAGAGCACTAGTACCTAATTCTATCACATCACTTGCATGCTCCATGATCATTCCAACATCATCTATATTCCCTTAGCTAATTCTTAGTACTAGTGTCACTAGTAGCGTGAGCTTGTTAATGCAATGTCAGCATCACCTACCCAATATTGGCATCACTAAATCATCTATCTTCATCACTACATCACCTACCAACACTACTTATCAGACAAAATCTAAAAATGAACTTGTTTAATTTCTAAATCAACCCCAAATAGCTCTAGTAGACCTTCCATTCATCTATCAACTTGTAAGGCATCAAAATCCATCATTTAAGATTCATTTTTCTCATATACTAAGGTTAATTTTTAAATTTGAATATCCAATTTATTTTATCATCCATTTTATTAGATAAAGAACATATTTGTTTACTAGAAAGAGAAACATAAAACCTATCTAATATATTGGTCTCTTGCCTATTATTTGCTATATTCTTCCAACTTGTTCTAAGTATATCTATACCATTTATATTTTATCCATGTTACTTAGATTTTATTGAATCTATCATGAAATTTATTATTCTCTATCAATTCTTCTTGTTATTTTTAGATTGTGAGTGGTAGGTTAATTTCATATTTGATTAGAGCTTGGTGTTACTTCATTTTTTAATTGTTAATTTATTAAGGATTATATCATTCCAAAGACTATTTACATCTATGGATCATATGCTTAAATGTCTGATTCATGTAGGTGTTCTTGTAGATTTGCAGAAGAACATTTTTGTAGGAACACTTTCCTTTTGAGAAAAATGTTATGCTCCTTGCCTATCTTTTTACCTCTCTCTTTTTCTTTTTATTTTTCATTCTCTCCTCTTTTGGGCTTATTTTTATTTTAATTTTTTTTGTAAATTTATTATTATTATTATTATTTTAATGATGCATTAATCCATTAAGGAAGTGGTTGTGCTAGGCCAATCATATTTTACTTTCATTTCAAGAAGTTATGCTTTCTACTTGAAGTTACAAAAGAAAATATGTGCTTCTTACTTGAAGATATAATAGAAATTTATGCTCCCTACTCAAATACAAAACTCTTACTGAGTTATTTTTTCAATATCTTATATGAAAACATGTAAATAGCGAGATATCAATTTTATGGGTATTAAATCAAATTGCTTAACATCAGAAATACAACTTGCCAATATCTCTCATAAAATAAGAATCACTATCTAATGTAATTGTTATAGGCAACCAAAAGAATCACATCAAATAGGTAGAAAATAATATTCCAAAATTCTTAATTGTTCATGATGTGATACATGGGAGGGATGATGAACATAGAAAACCTATCCATCAAAGTTGCTTCTCTTCTAGGAGCACTCTCACATATTCCACTATTTTTTTAATTGAGTCATTCAACTAAGCATATTAATAATTTTCTTTTTAGAAACTAATAAGAAAATAATGATGGATCATGTTGTTTATATAGGGGTGGATCATCACCCATAATCCATACCACTATTTCATGAACTAAATAAAATTCTTGATGAGAAAAATATAAATAAAAGAACCAAGATATTTAAACTTTCAAAAATTTTATTACTAAAAGTGTTTCCTAGAAAAACTTTAATGGGAACACTTTCTAAAAATATGATATTTTTAAGGAAAAAAAATTTTAGGCATTGTTATTTTTTGTTTATGGATCACGGGCTAATCCATTAAGGCATCATTGGAAAAGGATCCTTAGATGAAAATCCAAGTATTATACCATAACACATGAATATAAAAATCTCACATTGTAACATAAAATTATAAAGTTCTTAAGGAATTCAAGCTAGAAATTTTTACAACATCAATAAAAATAAGAACAATCACTCATACCAATTCCAAATATTGTAATAAGAAGCACTGATCCCATACATTGTCTCCTATTCAATTCATGATGGAATCACTGTGTTGGATTGTCACAAGAATAAACTAGTAGAAAAAAGTATTTTAATCACAAGTCATCATAACTAACGTAGGCATACAAAAATATTTTACACAAACTAAAGATCATTGATAACATTTCCCTAGCACTTCCAATGATCTCTTAATGCTAAGTTTTGAGTTAGAGCACATTTTGTTTAATATTTGGATCCTCAAAAAGCATAAGACTAGGATTTGTTCTCTTGACTTTAGACATATCATCCATCGTTCATAACCACTTGTAAAAGTGTTTGAATGAGTCTTTCATTTGAACCAAAACCTTGTATTTAATACTAAGTGTAGTAATGCTTCTCTAGATCAATGCAATTACAAAAATTAAGAAAAAATATTATTTTTCATACAATGTGTATCTATATATTCCACTTCTATAAAGACATTGTATAACTACTTTAAGCTATGTTTTGGATACTTGTTGATAGCTAGTAGAATCATACAAATAAATTAATAGAGTTTAGCTAAAATATGATCAAATGGTGGATTAAATTTGATAGGTGGATGGTATTTATAGTTGATACCAATCCTAGATACATCACATTTACAATATCACATGATGACAGATGACATTGTAACTACAATATTATGGATATGATATCATAGTTGTTGTTGAATCATATAAGTAAAACGTGTACAATCATTAGTTTCATAATCCTTCTTGATTATTCATAATTATTTCATAATAAAAAGATGTCAACCATAATTTAGGAACCATTACAACATTTCTATGAAATATAAGCAACTAGAAACCAAGTTATGAATGGGTGTAGTGAATTAAGATAAAGTAAGAATTAATGGTTTAATAAGAGAAGAATACTAAGAAATAATAAGAATAGAAGTTTGAAATATATGGAGGTCATGACATACATAAATATTAACATTGAAATAGTTAGTGACTGAAAAAAAATGAAGAGGTTCTATAAGATATCACAAATCACAGGATTGATAACTAGCACCCAAGCACCATAACTAAAAGGTTAAAGAGGTGGCTCATAAGTTTAAGAAGTAGTAAAGACTCTATAAATAGTATGGTCTAGTTTATGGAATAAGCAAAAAGACCATATGGAAGGTTACATTAGAAAGTAAACTATGAAAATCATTTGTAAGCTAGATCAAAGTGGCCACCATAACTATATTCATATCTATATTAGTAATTTGTAAAGATGAGCCAAGATAAGTTTGTAATAAACTAGTGGAGTATGAAGTAAGACTAGGAGTAGTTGGTGAGTATTGTAAGATGTAATTAAGTAGAATGATGTGTGTGCATATTTAGGAATTATGAATTTGTTAATATGATGAATTATATGTTGAGTTTTCTCATAGACTAAGGTTCTTGGGTAATTAGAGTTATCCAAGAGACATAAAAAAAATGTAATAGTGAAAATGTCATAACTGATAATTTTACTATTTATAATACCCCTACGACTAACTAGAAACTTGTCCTTTAGTTATTACAATCAAGATAGAGTTTGTTATAAAATTATGGGAGTGACTCAAACTTACTAACTGAAATGAGTGCTATGTTACAAATTTCATTTAAATAGATGTTTTATAAATAATAAAAAAATATTGAGAGGCATGAAAAAAATTAAAAAATTATTTACAAGTTTTAAAACTTTAAAAAATTATCGATGATAGGTCTTTAAATGATTCTTGGTGAAGGTGGCTCTTTGTGCATTAACTATTGTTGTAGTTAATCTACTATTGCTACTAGTTCCTTCTTGCACAAAGAATCTAGGAGCATCCTTAGTTTTTCCTCATCAATCTATGGGTTTTAACTACCTAAGCTAGGTTGGCCAAGTTAGTGGTTGTAGGTAATTCTTATGGGCATAGTAGCTTTAGGAACATTTTGTTGACTTCAACAAACTAGATAAAAAATTTATTACATTTAATATTAAATTCTTACACTTGTGCCTTTAGGTCCTAGTATTCTATCATTCTTTTAACTAGGTTTTGTATAACATCTTGTTAGTATGTAAATGTTTCCTTGAGAATCACCAACTCCATATTAGCAACATGTAACTTTTACTTTGTCTCATTATGTAGTTGGTACTTATGATCATAGAGTGAGAACGTGATCATTACCTACCTATCTAATGTGGATTTTAGAACTTGGAAGTGGGCAGAGGGGAGGAGGGATGAATAAGTTTCCCAACTTAAAATTTTCAGCCACAAAGAACACAACCAATTTTAACATGGTTTTCCAACTTGGGTAGTCTACACTTGGAGGATAGATCACTTGCCCATCTCTAAACTTTATTTTTCTCAAAAATGGTTTGAAGGGTATCACACCTTGTATAATCTCTATGCTCCACTCTAGAGTGATTTGATGCCATGAATTCTCTCAATCTTGCAAGGTCCCAACAAGCTCAAAAAGTGATTTCCAAGATCCCACAACCTTTACAACTTGAGCTCCGCTCTAGAGTGTTGTGGTGCTACACCAACACTTCATCTTGCAGGATTCCAATGAGCTTAAGGACAATGCCTTCTTGCAAGAAGCACATCTATCTTGTAGGGCAACAAAAGAGAAACAAAACTTAAAAGGAAAGGATGCAACTGATTTGCTAGTCCTTCTACTTTAAGGTACAACATAATAACACTCAATTCAACAACATAGATGATAAGATAATAAAGTACAATAACAACTAAGTGATATGATAAATTAGGTGCACAAGTACAATATGAAATGATTACTTTGATAGTGACTTTTCATGCACCACACTTGCACATTTCTCAAGAGAATGAAGTCTTCTTATAGCCTTAATGTTTTGGAAATCACCTTGAAATCCATGCCATGATTATTTAATGGCTAGGGGAGACGTCTTCTTTGATATTAGGGGATCTCATTGTTTAGACCTGAATTTTTGGTAGACATATCATATCTAAGGGAGATGTCATCTAGGAGATGTTTACATGTGGAAATCTTCTCCTGATGGTAGACATCTACTATTTTTCTAGGATATTCTCTCTACTTCTTCTATACTTCAGCCAAGATGTCTTATGCTTTTTTTAAATGTCTTCTCAGATTTTGGGCTTAGCTTCCTAAGGCTTTCTTTCATTGATTTGGCTTATCTATGATCTTGGTAACTTATCGATTTTGTTGTAGTCTTCATCTTTATCCTGGCTTCTATTTTTCTAATGAAGTCTTTGTCCAAGATCTCTTAAGACCTTTTAGTTTTCTCTTTGACATCTTGATGTAGTTTTTATTCTTGTTCAGCAAGTCCTTGTGGTTCCCACTCTATCATCTCTTTGTATATGTCATCTCTTAAGCTTTCCTTCATGTCCTACAAAAGCATCACATTTAAAACAACTTATACTCTCCATTTTTCTTAAGTTTTTGAGAATGTATTCTTCCTTGATTTATTCTTCCCAAATTACTACTCAATTTCTAAAAAGATGAGATGAGCTAAATTTTTTGAATACTTACTACTTAGAATGAACTTCCCTGAGTTGTATAAGTTGAAATTTTATTTAGATGCATTGTGGAATAGAGGTGTTAGGTCCCTATTTTAAAATATATTTTCTCTACAAAGGTTAGAAAATTGTAGCACTTCTTTAGATCACTATAGGCTATTTCCATTCATAGTATCATTTTATTGCAATCAATATAAATAATTAGAAACTACATTATTAGAGTCATTTTTATTTAACATTGTAATATCAAATTCCTGCAATGTGACTAGCCATCGTATGACATAAGAAATAACCATTAGTTGCTTCATTAGAAACCATATAATACTATGATCTATGTAATCATACACAGGATGTTCAAGCACATGATGTCTAAAATTTTCTAGCACATACACTACTATCATCAAGTCCATTCAAGTGGTAGTGTAGTTGATCTGCACTCTAGCAAGGCTTCTAGTTATGTAGTGGATATAATATGGATGTTTTTGATAATCTAGCTACATGAGTATGACTAATAAGGCATAGTTGGATGCATTAATTATGATGTGGAATGATTTGGACTTGTTTAGGACTTATAGAATTGGTGTTTCTATAAGTTTTTTCTTTAAGATTTTGAATGATTATTCACATTCACTAGTCAATTTAAATAACCCATGTTTCTTTGTTAATTCCACTAGTAGTTTTTCAATCTTGGAGAAAGTTTCAATGAAATACCCTAAGTAGTTAATGAGTCTAAGGAATGGGGGTGGAATGTGTTGGAACCAAAAATAGTTGTAATATATGTACACCCCAAGATATATAGTCTAATTAGAACTTTATAACTCAACATTGCCAACTAGAATCAAACATATGACTTAGAGATTTCAAATTAAGAGTGTTACTGTTAGGCTAATACCTCATTTTTAGTGTGTCTAAGAAATGATTAAACATATTTAATAATTTTTGGCCTATGTGATTTTTTGGATGACTCTAATCTTTCTTAGATTTATCTCTATCCCTCTTTTTGATATGAAATGACCTAGAATAATGCCATCTAGGGCCATCAAGTGGTTCTTTTTCTGCTTGAGATTAAGGTTTTTCTTTATACATTACTTCAATAACTACTCAATATGTTTCAATGTATGCTCAAAATATATATCATCTATGCAGAATTCCACATCATTACGAGTCTATTTCTAGAAGATATTGAGGATAGAATGCTAAAAGTTATAGTGTCATTGCAAAGCTCAAAGAACATATTTTTGTATGAAAAAGTTTCCAAAGGACTTGGAAATGTTGTTTGGGCTTGGTCTTCTAATGCTATATAAAATTGATTGTAGCTACTATATTCATCTAGTAAACTATAGTACTTGTATCTTACAATAGTATCTAGTACTTTGTTAATGAATGATAATGAAAAATGATATTTGAAGGTTATTATATTTAATAACTGAAGACTACATATTTCATTATTATTCTTAGGTATAAGAATGAGTGGGCTCATCTAATCACTATTTGTAATATGATAGATGAATTCTTTCTTAAGAAGCTTTTCAATTTTTTCATTTTATTACTTGATTCATTTTGGGATTGAATCTATTCTATGAATGACATTTTGGCTTTATTGCAAGACTTGTGTAGATTCTATGTTGGTGTATGCATGATTTAATACTTGTATTTTTGTCATATTATCAAGCAAAGGCTTTTGACTATTAGTTAACTATCTCAAGTAACTTCTACTTCTATTCTTTTATGAGCTAGGAATTAATCATTACCAATTTATCATTGTCTAGGAATATGTATTCAAGTAACTCTAGTAATATCTTAAGTTTAATAGGCTCCAACTCTATCTTTTCTAGGATTTATAACTTTTTCTAATCCTTTTTTTTCTTCTTGATGATGTTCTACTTGGAAATGAATATTTTTGTAGATATTTTTATCTATGTAGATATTTTTGAGTGCTTCCTATGATTTTTTTTGGATAGAATCATTATAAATTTGAGATTTAGAAGAATCATATGTGAAATGAATTAAGAACCATCAAACGGTATAAAGAAATGAATCTCTAAATAGAAAGGGAACTTGTAGATTGTTAGAAATTCAAGATAATGTTTTTGTCAAACACAACTAGATAAAAAGTGAAAAAAGAGTGTGTGGATTAGTAGATGTGATGAAAAACCAAAGAAATGTGATGAAAAAGAAAAAGCAAATGCATGATACAACGTGAAAGAAAAACATTACATAAAATAAGATCTACAAGGAAGTAGAGTGAATGTGTCTAGAAAAAGTAAATTTGTGAAAAACAATAAAATGTATTTGATAAATTAAAGAAAATGAATCATGTCCTTAAATGAAGAGGATAGTAAAATAGATTTTTTATAATGTTGATACAAAATAGAGAAAGAAAAACCAAAATATAGGAAAATAATAGAATAACTAGAAATGAAACTTGAAAAGACATAGTAATGACCCTTAAACATAAAATTGGGGGATTAGGGATGTGTCTATGTCTGTTCAATTTCTTAGGGATTACTAAACATGTTTCAAGTTTAATGAAACTATTAGTAATGACCCTTCATCCTTAGGATATCCTAAACATGAAATTTTCCATAGGGATGTGTCTATGTAAAATAGTGAGATTAAGTAATGATTTCGTGTTTTTTTTTGATTTTTAATTAACTCCAACTGGTCTTTAATCCTTTTTAGTTTAAGGATATTCTCCAATGTATAGGTCATGAATGCCTCATAGATCATGAATAAATGATGTATTGGGATCCACATAGGAGAAATGACATGCATAGATGAAATAGATGTAAAAAATATAGCTGATGTGAAAAGTAATCTTAGATATTAAAAGTAGGATTAATGTTGGATGTCAAAGATGAAAATGATGTTGAAGATAAAGACTAGAAACTATGTTATCAATGATGCAAAATGTTAAATTTAGAATTGCTAAAGATTGCTTGAGCTAGAAAAGCCATAAAAAGTACCCAAAACTCTAACCTATGTAGAAAAAAATCCAAATTGGGTATAACATTGCTTCCTCTTGATGGATGTCTCTGAAAAATTGAAGGAGAATTTATTAAGAAAAGAGACAAGTTGCTAGGTACTTGTAAGAGGATTTGAACAAAATGGGATAATGAGAAAAAAAATCTAGGATATTGTCGATACACTTCTAGTGTAGTGTTATGTCATAGAAGTGGGGTGTGGCTAGATCCAAGAATGCACACATAAAAATATTAGTGAAATACTCTCTAATCTACTCAATTCTCTTAATCACACCACCATTGATGTAAAGAAAAGAGACTCATTTTTGCATCACCAATGTAGAGCATGAGATGAGAAAGTGATATTGAAAGATAGGGAGATAGCTGGAAGCAAAAATAGGAAATAATAAATAAGGGAAAAGCATGCTAGGAATATCACCAATACACCAATGGTAGAGTGCTATGTCAAAAAAGTAGAACATGACTAGATTCCTAAAGCTGACCTCTTCCTTACCTTACTCATATGAATATTCACACTTCTTATCTCACTCTACATTTAATACTCCCTCAATACATCATGGTAGAGGTTGTTGTTTGGCCTTATTAATGTTGTATCTAAAGAGGAATGGAAATAGCTTAGAAGAAGAAATAAGAGGAAGAAGAGAGAAATATAGTATATAAGAGTAGAAAATATTAGCATGCAAACAAAGAAAGTGAAAAAAGAAAGGAGAGTAAAGAGGATATCACTTATACACTTGTCATGAGAATAGTCCTATGTCACATAAATGGAGCATGGTTAAATCCTCCACATTGCATAGCTGAAAAGATATACTATTGAAGTAACCCCTCCTTATTACACTTAATAATATGGTTAGTCACACCTTCACATAAAGTAATAAAATATTTAGACATTTAAAAATCTCACTAGTTATGCTGAGTACATAGATTAGAATAGGATAGTTAGCATAGGAAAATATGTAGAAATAGTTAGAAAAATAGTAAAATGTGAGATAGAGAGAAGAATTAGTAAGAAAAATAGTATAAAATAAATTAGGACTTAGAGTAAACTTGTTATCTTAATGTATTACATATCTCATTGTACTATAAAAGAGCTAATGAAAAATAAACTATCACCGGAAGGATATACATTTAGTCTGAAATAGTTAAGAAGTCGAATACTATAAATTTGCTACATGTAGTAGTGCTTTACAAGGCTTCTATTAATAGGATCTAGAAACTCATGTACTTTTAGATTAGATAGTGTTTAGGTGTAATTTTGTAAAGATCAAACTACTAGAAGAGAATGTTGCTAGTTAGGGGAGAATTTTGTATCTCTAGAGTTTAGAAAATGGAGAAGGACTAGATCAGCTTTATGAATCTTTCTAATTCTAACATGTCTAGAGTGATGATGGTGAATATTTGCTTGATATTCATGTATATATTAAAGATCAAGTTATCATTAAAGATCAAGTTTTGAACACCAATCATGAAGAGTAACATGAAGAGATGGAACATGAAGCTTAACTAGTAAGGTTGCCTTAGAAGAATAGGTTAGAAAATATGGAGTACAGTGAGTGGCTGTATGAAAGATGATATAGTAGACCCAAAGAGCATGGGATAGATGTATGTGCCAATTGCATTGGATTTTATTAAACATTGTATGAAGGAAATGAATGGGGGATTCATGAGTTGATTTAGATTCACCATTGGATTGAGGGTAATAAGGTGAAAAAATGACTAGATGATGTGATACATGAAGTAAAAATAAGCTATCTCCTTATGTTTGAATTGAGGTCCATTTTCAGTTACAGTTTGAAGAGATACATTGAAGTGGGTTATTATGTGATCAAGAATGAAATGACAAATAAAGTGAAAATTTATGGAATGAAAAGAAATAATTTCTATCCACTTTGTAAAATATTCCATAGTAGTAAAAATAAATTGGTGTCCAAAAAATAATGGAGGATTAGTGCATCAATGAGATATAGTTCCATTTTTAAGAAGATCATGTGATTTGAGATGTTAAGCTATTGTGAAGGGAGATAGATAAGTGAGATGTCTTTGGCAGGTATTGCATGTTTTAACTAGATTATAAGCATCTTTATCTAAGATTGGCTATCAATATCATATAAGCATCCAAGGATTATGATTCAAAGTATCCACTATTATTTCCTTAATGAACTTGGTTAAGGATTATCTTAGACTTCACAAGATTAAGAAAACATAAAAGAATGCTTATAAAAGAAATTTAACATAAAATATTGAGATTTACTAATCAGAAGTATGAACTACATTTATGTAAAGCATCTTTTGAGTAAATGCTAGATTAAGAACTAAGAACTTAGAAGGGGGGTTGAATAAGTTTTCCAATTCGAACAAATCAGACAACCAAAATTGCACTTAAATTTACATGGTTCCCTAACTTGGGTACTTCCACACTGAAAGAGTAGAATCCTTACACATCTTTGGACTTTCTTTCTTCAAAATGTGGTTTAAAGGGAACCACATCCTTTACAAAGTGTGAGCTCCACAAAAAATTTTTTCTCATAGGAAACACACTCAACCCAGCAAGATTCAAATAAGCTCAAAATGTGGTTTTGA
Organism: Gnetum montanum; assembly: GCA_015680685.1. Classification (NCBI taxonomy): domain Eukaryota; kingdom Viridiplantae; phylum Streptophyta; class Gnetopsida; order Gnetales; family Gnetaceae; genus Gnetum; species Gnetum montanum. The sequence continues at coordinate 110,579 of MNCI01010070.1, read as the reverse complement.
GGATTCCACATGGTTTGTAATGAAGTGAGCTTTGCACGGAGTGTTTTCTCTCAAGAAATATACTCAACCCTATAAGGTCTTGATAAGCTCAATAGATGCCTTCCCACAAGAAGCATATTAATCTCACAAGGCTTACTGATGAGTCATGAATTTGCTGGCTGTGATATCATTGCTGTGATATCACACCTGTGATATCACATGAGCTACGATATCGCATCAGCCGTGATATCACGTACGTGATATCATGGCCCACCACCAGTTCTATAAATAAGAGGCAGCTCTCCCTTGTTTTGCAGCCAGTTTTAGTCTCTTAGCAAAGCTCTAGCAGTTTTTCCCTTCCAGAGATAGAATAATTTCCTAGTGTTTGCCCACAGTGTGGTGATTGTAATTGTATGACATCCTTATTCGAGTGTGACGTACTTGGACATGCACATGACTGGAAATAAAGATCGAGATTACTTCATCATTGCAGTATTCACTTAGTTTAATTAATTATTTAATTGTTATTTACTACTTTCCTTGTTAATCTCTTCTCACCCTTAAACTCATGTTAAAATGTAGAATGAGTACAACTTGATTACGAGCATTTAACTGTGACTATTTGGTAACCCAGTAGCATACCTAGGATCTGCGCTTGGTAATCCCAGTTGTAGTTGTGCACGAAGTCCAAGATGTGTACAGATAATCAAGGAATGGATGCTCATTGCACTTAGGCTAGATTAGATTCTCTTACCCTTTCCTCTTAGCTTAGATAATATTACTTTCCATTTCCTTTAGGAGTAGTATTAGATTAGAAACCCATCATACACCTCACTCTGGACTAAACCATATGTGACAAAGATAATACTAGTCCAAGTGGGAAGATAGTGAACTACGACCTAAGGCTAACTATCTAGGTGCCACAACTAGTCCATTTGCGGAGTTTGACTGGATCATGCATGTAACGCTCGTATTCGTATAGTTGAGTGTAGGGGTACCTTGCCACTCATCATTGGCACCATTGCCTGGGACGGTGCTAGTTATCTAGATTAGTTATATCATACAAGGTAGCTGTAAATAAGTTAATGATATATCTTTTAGAAAGAAATAATTATAAAAAAAAAGTCACACATAAATTTTCACACAAATTTCACAATCATGCCTCTCCTACAAGATTATACTAATGTCATATCTAGTGAGGAAATTCATTGGAGAATCGATGAATTATATGAAAATGAAGTTTGAAGTACTCAACCTTATGTAGGAGTCCCCTACGTTTATGAACACTCCAACGATACTCAAAGACTCTCGTCATCCAACTCTAACACCTCTAGTGAGGATGATACATCCCATAGAATGAGGAGGCCCGAAAGGCCTAGGAGCTTCTCAATAACTAATAAGAACTTACTTGGGGATGATTGGAAGACTTACAAAAGTCATAACGAGTTTTACAGTTCCTTCTCTTCCTCTACTCCAATGTTAGATTGTGACATGGATGACTATCTTTCAAGGGATCAGCATAGAACTAAAAATTGAGTTCACAAAGAAAATCAAGAATGGCAACATAAATGAAGGTAGCATCATCCCAACTCACAAACTCACAACCTACTTAGTGATGATGAACCCTTGCTAGCCACTAAGGGCCTAACACCAATACAAGAGGCTGTTCAAATCTCACGTAGGCATCGTAAAGAGAGCCGCCTACCTAGGCTCAATTTAAACAACTTTTCCAAATTTTCAAGAGGCTATGAGTTAGATCTACAACAACATTTACAAGCCTTCTACGATGCTTGTACATGGAACAACATTGATAATGGTTGGCAAAAACTCAAGCTCTTTCGTATGACACTCGTTGGCCAAGCAAAAGTATGGTATAGATTGTTAAAACCAAATTCAATACGACATTGGCCAACAATGGTAGAACTCTTTAGCAAAAGATATCAAACCTACGCAAGAGTGTCGGCCTTGAGGAAACAAATCCAAGGGTGGAAACAAGCACAACATGAACCCTTGGTCATGGCCTTAGAAAGATATCATGCACTATTAAATAACTGTCCAGGCCATGAGTTCTTTGAGGAAAGGCTAATGTATCATATCATTGATGGGCTACGTGATGAAACAAGAGAGACCCTAGGGATGTATGCCCAAGGCCAACTATACAAACTATGAACCCATCAAATCCAAGAGCTTATTAAGTGGGTAGCAAAAGAAGAAGGAGAAATGGCTAGATGGGAGAGTGTTGAAAAACATCAACAGGACCAAAATCTCAACTTAACAAAGGTCCATGATCATAAAAAGGAGAAATCAATTTATCACAAGGAGAAAGAACCATCTTTGCCAGAAAAACAATCATTAGAGGAAGTTGAGGCAAAGATTAATAAGATGTTGGAATGGACACATAAAAAGTGTGGAGAAGTTATCGATATTATTGGAGATAGATATTTGGCAACCAAAGAACTAGGACAAAACATTAGACATTAGGAAAGAAGGAATGAAGAAAATAAGAGCTCAATTGCTGATCATACGTATGGATGCAACATATGCCTATATGATCACCCCAAGGGCCAATGCCCAATCCTGTTACATTTATATGAGCATTGGGGAAACACGTTACATCTAGAGTTTGTACAGAGATACTGTGTTCAACCACAGTGGCAACAATCCCAGTCATGGGGGAAACCACACTTACACTGGAGGAACCTTTCATATCATCCGAATCCAAACACTTATCTAGTTCAACATCCTATTTCTCCAATTGGGCCAACATGCCCCATCTCACCACATTACCATTCTCCACAATACTATCAGCCGATTTTCTCAACACCACCACCGCCTTGTGCACCTTACACTTCTCCTAATTTTCAACATTCTCATCCTTTCCCTCCTTCCACATTACCACCAACTATTCCTAAGGTTCCTGTAACCCATGAATGTCACTTGTNTAAAACTTAAAATTAATTTTGCATTCATTGTACCTAGAATGAAGAAGGATGGACCAAGAGGGAATGATTAGGGTGTGACATCAAGGGGACTTGCAGATTCTCTTTGGTGACATCTATGGGAGTTATCATGCAACATGGTTGTACTAAGATCCTTGTAGATCTAATGAAAAATGGAAGTAAGAGTAATCAAAAGGGCACTCAAAAATCCAATGTTGTTCTAGGGGGTCCCATTGGAAAGACATGCACCCATGCCTGAAGGTTGGCAGCTTCTCTGGATCCAGTATTCAAAAAAAAAAAATGATGAGAAAAGAAAAAAAAAAAAGTGAAGAAAACTGCCACAAAACAAAAGTCACTCCTCCCTTGAACAAAATGCCAAGTGATTGTACACCTTGTTGTTATGGTGCTCTCATAGTTGTTCATCATGGGATGAAACAATGTGATGTCACTGATTAGAAGGATGGACTTGGTCCTAATCTTGGAATGACGGGTTAATAACACATTAATCATGCTTTTCATGCAGGATTCATTGTGCCCTGGGTTAGTTACCTCATGTCCCAATCTCTACGATCCCTTTCTGCAGTTTGTATCACCTCACTGTTCATGTAATTGTAGCTTGTGTCATGTGTAACATAGAATTCTTACCTCATTTCAGTGATAATTACATGTGTGTGTTTTTTGGAATTAGTGCGGATTACATTTAACCCTTCTAGTGCCCATAGAAACTTTAATTATGGTTACACAAGGGCATTATAGGTTGGAACCTACTTTGGGGAGGACCCACTTATGTAATCTTTTGTAATTGTCACTTATGACACAGCTCAAACATAACATTTATTACCCTCAACGTATTGTTCATGATATTCTTTCCCTTATTACTATTCCTCCGATTCAACATTACTATGAATCATCACATAGCCTTTTTCTCTACCATCCGAGGTCCTTATTGATAAATTCCACACCATCATAATTTTTGTGCCTTCAGAAATAGTTGAATTACCTTGGAACCTTATAAAAATCATCCAGATGTCCTTAGTTTAAGTCGTTTAATTTCAAAAGAAATATTAAAAATTTGGTACATTCTCTAAGTGTCCTAACTTTGATGAAAATATATATATGTGACCTCCTCGCAACACTTACCATCATTTTCCACTATTCACGTGGGGGAGTTTTTCAAATTTTTTCTCTACGACTTGTGATTGTGAGACCCTTGCTTTTATACCTATATCTCGCTCGCTGGTACTCCAATTTTCATTCTGTCTGAACCTACTTGAACTTGGAGTGTTCAGCTTAGTTGTGGGGGAGGGGCACATGCTGAATAGTGCATAAATGTTTTGAAATTCATCATCTCCTGAAGGACATCTTTAAGGGTAGCTAGTTGGAAAATTAAGAATAAAATGTGTCAAAAACAATTTCATCCCCTTAGCTATACCAGAAAATTAAATTTAGAAACCACCTAAGCAAACAGAACTCAACATTATAATCTTTTAGGGACATGTTCTTCCAATAATTAACATCACACGAAAATAATGTAAATCTATTAAGGCAAGCAGTAAGGTATAACGTAACTTTGGTAACAACCTTACTAACGATTGGTCCCGTCTGATTGCAGATGGCCCCAAAATGCAGACAACAGGAAGGTCTTGCTCAAGGTATGATCAAACAACCTAGGAGAGGTGAAGGACAAGTTCCTGCCAAAAAACATGCAGAGCAGGAGGAACAATCACTTAGTATCCATCAAGAAGACCCTGCTACTATACAATCAAGGCAGGTGAAAGGAGTAGCTACTGCAGCATCTGAACAGGGACGATATTTCACGCTGACCTAGGATTGTGTTCAGAACATCCATGAAAGGTCCATATTCACTGTAGCGATCATGGAATTAAACTTTGGACCTTTCATAGAATTTGATCCAGAGGCCATTAGGGATCACCTTAAAGGATCCCCATTATGGCCTACCCTCTCTGAAAGCGTGCCTGGTACTTAGGGGAAACGTATGAATTTTGGCACAATAGGGAGAAGGCACCATGGTTAACAATTATGGTGTGACTATTGATTTATCTATTCAAGCCATTTCGAAAGTATTAAACCTTCCGAATATAGGGCCAAAGATTGCTCAGAACTAGCTGGACACTTTTAGAATTGAGCAACTTAATAAACTGTTGATAGAAAATAAAAGGGTGGCAAAAGAAAAAGAGAAGGCTGACTAGGATGCCTCTATGGCATAAGCATAAACTTACATACATGCCAAGGTACTCAAGGCCTTACAAGAGGAGAAACTCCAAGCCATACTTCAACGCCATTAAATCCCAAGACCTGGAGCACAAGAAAAGGGAAAGACACCTATGGAGGAGCCACTGCCAACAAGAACTACATGAGTTCCACCAATTTTGTAATCATAAGATTTTATTTTGTGTTGTGTCTTAATTTTGTTCTGACTCCACACTACATCATGAATCCATTCTAGTTAGTCAATAATCCCACACCTATCCACTGTGTAATCAATGGACCTTGTTCTCTCTGTAACTCGAGGATGAGTTTTCATTCAGTCATGGGGGTATGATGAGTCATGAATTTGCTGGCTGTGATATTGCTGCTATGATATCACACTTGTGATATCACAGTGGTTGTGATATCACTACCGTGATATCATAGCTGTGATATTCCATGGGCTGTGATATCGCATCAGCCGTGATATCACGTGTGTGATATTGTGGCCTGTTGCCACTTATATAAATAAGAGGCGGCTCTCCCTTGTTTCGCATCTAGTTTTAGTCTCTTAGCAAAGCTGTGGAAGTTTTTCCCTTCCATAGCTAGAATAATTTCCCAGTTTTTGCCTGCATTGTGGTGATTGTAATTGTACGACATCCTTATTTGAGTGTGACGTACTTGGACACGCACATGATCAGAAATAAAGATCAAAATTACTTCATCATTGCAACATTCACTTAGTTTAATTAATTATTTAATTGTTATTTACTTCTTTTCTAGTTAATCTCTTCTCACCCTTAAACTCATGTTAAAATGCTGAATGTGTATGACTTAATTACGAGCATTTAAGTGTGACTACTGGGTAACCCAGTAGCGTACCTAGGATCTATGCTTGGTAATCCCAGTGGTAGTCATGCACGAAGTCCAAGATGTGTATGGATAATCAAGGAATGGATGCTCATCACACTTAGGCTAGATTAGATTCTCTTACCCTTTTTCTCTTAGCTTAGATAATATTACTTTCCATTGCCCTCAGGAGTAGCATTAGATTAGAAACCCATCATACATCTCACTCTGGACTAAACCATATGTGACAAAGATAATACTAGTCTAGGTGGGAAGACAATGAACTGCGACCTAAGGCTAACTATCTAGGTGCCAAAACTAGTCCATCTGTGGAGTTCGATCAGATTGCATGTGTAACACTCATATTCGTATGGTTGAGTGTAGGGGTACCTCGCCACTCATCACTTACAAAGGGGAAAAATGAATCAAGGAGAGAACGTAACTACTATGAAATCTCATTCTCAAATGTCATGGAAAACATCAAATATATGTTATAGTAGAGATTATGTGTAATGAAAATAATAGGAAAAATGCAGAAAGAAAAAGAGAAGAATGCTTTATTTATGTGGAATAGTGTATCTAGATCATGCTCTAAGAGTATTCCTTGGGGTTATCTTCCGTTGGCATCTATCTGTTAGAGGCAATCCAACATTACCACCATAGTTAGGCCTATAACTTGGCTAGAAGGGATGGTTAGTTCTGTTCTTGTCTCACTTCACCCAACACCCATGAATCACCTTTTACTAGCTTTGCTACTCCATGCTGGTACAACTTCTAAGCTCGAGTATAAATGCCTTAGGTCAAACCTCAAAGGTCATCTCAAGAGACACGTTTGTTATTATAACATGCCCTTTCAAGTCTTAATTACAATATGCCCTTTTGAGTCTCGTTATGATAATGATAATACCTGTTATGAAGAGGTACCGTCTTTGTTATGTAACAACAACATTTGGGAACAGGAATGTTACAAGTACCCTTTACAAATTCTTTGCACTTAGGCTTACATAAATAATTCACAAATGATGGAGAAATGAGAAACAAAATAATTCTCAAGATGTATTCAATGAAGAAATATTTGTATGAACATTACTTATACTTTTCCCCAAGATAATGTTTCTTTCATAGCCTTTTTCATTATTACATAACCATTAGGATTCATATAATGGCTAGGAAATAGATAGTTGGAATATCGCATTTGAGCTTGGTACATCTCTATGAATTCTGGCCTCTTACAGGTGAAATGTTTCATTGGGAATTGAGAGATCTTACTTGGGATGTCTCAACAATAGTTGGAAATTTACTATTTTGTGAGATGTCTATTCTAAGACTAAGATTTTAACTCTAGGATGTCTGTTGATCTTTTGGAATGTATTGATAGATACTGGAATACCTTCTTTTAACTTCATGCATTTTTGTTTTCTAGTTGAGCCTTGTCATCTCAGATTGAAAACTTAGCTCTTGTCTTGATCTCAACTTTCTCTTTGTCTCGATCTTTTCTTGACATCATCTAAGCTATTGTCCTAATCTTATCTTGACCATATCTAGGTTCTTGCCTCAATCATCATGTTCTTTTTTTGATATTTTCCCAATCTTATAGAATCCTTGTCTTGTTCTTTCTTAGTTATGTAAGAGCTTACAAGCATATTTTTCACAATCTTCATTTTCCAAGATTTTGATATACCAAAATGTCAACAATCTTTCCCTTTTTGATGATGTCCAAAATTTGAGAAAATGGGTTAGAATAATAATAGTATATTATATGATAAAAAATTAAAGGCACAATTGTGTAAATATATATATTAATATTCCTATGGTATGTAGAAAGGTAGGGAATAAGATGAAGCAGTTAAAGGGCACATATCCATTTGCCATAATCACAAAAGGGAAACACAAAAAAAATGGAAACATCAAAAACTACCAAAAGACTATCCATATTTGTCCATCTATCCATAATGCATAATGTAAGCAATCATAAACCATAATCTCAAATATAGATGATATACACTGAACACTTCACAACCTATCTCCAAAGGTATCACATAAAAAGTTTTAACATCAAACATAAAAATGTTCATAGCATGAAACCATACAATCATCAAACTATCCATAACCACATAATTATATCATTAACTAAAAAAATTCCTATAAGCATACCTCTTCCTCTTTTTAGACATCACTCAAAAGGAGGGAATCATGAAAAGTTCCTATTTACCAACCTTTGTATCATCATCATCCTCAATAGAGTTTGAAGATGCATGAGTAGGTTGGTATGTCTACTCCTCATCGTCATCACTATTGGTGTTGGAGCTGGAGACAAGAATGCTCTACATTTCTTGTTGCTCAAATGGCTGTGGAAAATCTTCCTACATAAATGTACTTGGGGTTAGGTTACTTCATATGAGGAAAAGACTAATCCTAAACATGAGTAGGTGATGGAGCAAGATCCTCTAAATTTGATGCATTACCCAAATTATATCTTCATGATGGCCTTGTTGCTATAGAATGTCTAGCTAGAGCTAGTAAGTTCTCATCACTATCTGTTCAATGAGGAGTAGTAATCTCCTTAAACTACTAACCATTTGGAGGAGGTGGAAGGCTTACTGTATCCACTCTCTTATGCTAGTAAGAGAGATTTCATCCAGTCATCCCCAAGGTTTTGCCAAAGGATTTTAGGACCTTCTTTATGGTAGACCCCACTTGTGCACTTATAGACCTATACCTCCTATGTTGAGGAGAAGTCCTAGGTGAATATGTTTCTTACTTCTTTCATGCCTTTTATGGTGGAGGAGTTGAAAATTCAAAATTAGCAAGGGTTATGATCCTTTTCTTGGAAACATGTATGAGATTTCTCTTCCTTTTAAGAAGAGGTAGATCTGGAATAAGAACACTAACCTGACAAAAAAGTAGGCTTATGAGTAGAAGATATTGATAATCTCTCTCATGAGTAAACAAACCCAACATATCCCTATAAATAATGTGTTCCAAATCTAACTGTTTCTTAGTTAGAAGGTAATATAGAATAAAATCTTGAGTTGGTAGCAAATAACTGTAGCTTCCTCCTTTTACAATAATGTTATATATGATAATAAGGAAGAGAGTGGAAGTATCATAGGATATTTGATGTCTATAAACTTTTCCACTCCTTAGTGATAGAGATTTATGAACTATAGCATTACAAAACTCATCATGAGGTACAAGAATAACTTCATTGGTGAAAATATCATTCATAGAATGTATGAAAACCTTATGCACATTAGAACTTGAAACTGAAAGTAAAGAATTCACAACCTAAGGTGAAATTTCAATCATAATATCTCCAACAATAGATGTAAATGCCTTAATAGGAGCATTAGTAATTACAATATTACTATAGAAATTTCTAATTAGAATTTTTAGGATATAATATGTCATAGAAATGATGGAAACCTGACCAGTTACTTGAAAATAAACCATAAGCACGTTCTGTTAACTCTATTGAGAACTAATATTTCTTTCATTAACAATGGAGATGGAATGGGTTACCTCAAATTGGTGTTGAGGATCTATAAATTAAAATTGGGATTGATAAGAACTTATCTTGCTAGGAGAAGCTCCTTTTGTGCTTTTTACCTTGTGAGAAGGCATCCTTGAAGTACCAACCTTATTGTGTACCATGGATTTAGGCATAAATAGAGTGAAAATGTAGTAAGGATGGTGCCTTAGTCTACTACATTGGGACATATAATGTTTAAGGAAAATGAAATTGAAAAAATAATAACTAGTTATATATAGCCAATGCCCTTAATAGGGTTTGTGTCATTGTTCAGTATGCCCAAGAAAAAATGGGACATCTCATCCAAGTTATGCCTATTCATAGTGGGACATCCTAAATCTAGATGGAATGTTCAAAGTGGGACATCTTATAAAATAGTAGGATGTCTCATTATTACTTTGGTTCATTTCAAGTAATAGAGCTTTGATAGGTATGAGGGTTCATAGGGGATGATACCAAGGATTATAATCATTATAAAAACAAAGCTAAAACATGATGCAAGGTAAGATAAAATACTTACCTTGCTTGCTCTTAATAAGGTTCTTTATTCAAGTAGATTTATGATGAGGTTCTCTCTTTAGACTTCCTCCTTTGTAATCATTACATATCTCTTATATCCCTAGTATCTAATCATTCCTTGTGAGTTTCCTTGTGGTTTAATGTACCACATGAGTATTTGTTCATTCTTCTTCCTTCTTTAGTTTGATTCTTTAGACCTTTTTGACCTAAAAGACATTCTTTCTAGCACCTTTGGATAAGACCAAGGAGTCATGTTATAATGTTTTATTTTTAAGCGATAATTTGAGTGTTTGTATCCATACTTTTCACAATAAGAAAACTTGATTTTTCTTACTTTGACAAGATGATCAAACCTTGGAGTGTAATTCCATTTAGATGAAGTGCTTGAAGATGCCTCATTTTGTTGGTGGATTCCTAAACCACTCTTGTCATGTGGATCTCTTACTTGATCCAATAAAATTCATAAGGTCTCTTTACCTTTTGCAAATCTTTCATTTATAAGCTTCATATCTATAAGTTCTTTAACAATTTTCTCATAAAAAGATGTTATTTTATAATTCTTAGCCATTAGGTTTGAGTTTTCTTATGTGATATTTAAGCATTTTTTATTAAGCTGAGACAACTCTTAATATTTATTTCTCAAGGCCTTATTCATCTTAATATTTGGACTTTTCAAGGACAAAAATTCATTATAGAACAAATTATTGATACATTTAAGCCATCTTATGGAACAGAATTTAGGAATTAATGTTTAGGTTTTATAAAAGTCCAAATGTTATTGGTGGATGCAAGATAGCATACAAGTAGAAAAAGGACAAAAGTTAATGGGAGTTTAGCTACTTTATCTGTAAAATGAAAGTATATTAACATGTTAATGAGAAAATAGTTTGTCTACTTTCATAACCGGTGGAAATTGGTTTCTATGTTGACTGTTCATTGTCATGAGTAAATGTATTTGTAAGGAGAAGGGAAGTAATACTATAGTTTCTCATTATAATGAAATGGCTAAGTGGTAGACAATAGAGGTACCTATAATTATTCACCTTTATTTGAAATCTTAAAAGATGAATATCTCTTCTAGAAGTTGAAATATTATGAATTGATAAGATACTCTAGAACTTGCTAGTTGTAGAGAGTGAATAATCATATGAGCAATAAAAGAAAATTTCACAGAGTTATGAAAAACATGGAATGTTGTAGAATTTTTCAAATTGACAGTATCTACACATATTGTTTTACACTATCCACTACATAAGCTTTTGGGATTTGATCATGAGTGTAGAGTTTAACAAAAGCCTTTACAAATTCATAAACATTTGTGAAAAATCATGAGAGAATCATCCAAGATTTTGAAATAAACAACAAAAACTTAGGCTATCACAAATAGAAATTACATCCTAGAAGAAAAAGAAATATGGGTATTTTCCAAATAGTGAAAACCTAGATCACTAAATTATTTCAAATGAGCAATATTGAGATTTAGAAAATAAAAACATAAGAAATATTTCTCATTCAGCAAAATCAGTGGACCCATTAGATTTAAAGGAAATTTTGGGTATAAAAAAATATTTAAACATCAATCAAAATTTAAAAGCCTAAACTTAGGGGTAGGACACCATAAATTCGTAAATGAGCCACAACACTTGGATGGTATTTGTTCTACGAGTTAGAACGATGTTAGGGATGATAGAGATAACATCAAAACCCCTGCAATGGAGGTGAAGTTGGAAAAAATTCATTGGTCTAAGTGCAATGACAAAGAAATGTGTGGCCTCTCCTAACTGGATCAGGCCAGAACCCAACAATGATGCTTGCAACATAGGAAGAGCCATTATCAGTAATGATTACGGTAGCAATTCATCAACGAAGGTGATAGTGGTATAGGTGCAAGACTTCACTGATGAAAGGCTAAAGAGCATCTATGTTTGCTTGGTAGAAACAACATCAAGGTTAAGTAGGGTGTAGGAAATGGTTGAGTTTCCTCCAAATGTAGGAAGAGGGAAACATGGTGCATGGTATCAAGGCCTTGGGAAATGAACATACCTGACAATGATTACACATTTTGTATAAATGTGTTAATGAATGTGATGTTAAGTCTATGAAGTATTAATAATATATATATATATATATTGTTATATTGTAGAACATTAAAGTTGGGTAGGGCTTACAGATAAGGAAAGAAGGATTTATGAATGTATGATAAGTAAAACTTTATTTTTGAAAAATTCCCATAGGAAGTTATAATTAATTCTTCTTGATATTTGTAGTCTCTTATGAGATACTTTCCAACTCTGACATATATTTATCTAATTTTTGGAACTTCCTATGGAAATCTCTATGATATTTATTACGAAGAAAATACTTGAAAACCATAGCTCAAATTTCTAATAACTTCCTATGGAAGTTATAAATTCTAGGGTGGCTATAAATTAATATTTCTAGATATTTATAATACCATTAACTTTTCATGATTATTGTAACTACCCTAAGGTCACTATAAAAGGACCTTCAATGGTAGAATGAGGGGTTCTTGGGAGAAGCAACTTTGAAAAATTCATGTAAAGCATGACTTGCTAGAGGAATTAATTCAACTTCTTTATTTTAATCCTATGAGTTCATTTCTTCCAATTTTGTTTTAGTTACTTGGCTAATAGTTTAGATAGTATCATGTATGGAATTTAATTTTTGGATTTTTCTAAGTTATCTTTATAGCTCTATTTTTGTGCAATATTTTACTTCTATTAAGGTTTTCCATTAAGAGCTTATGTTGTTGAAAAACCTTTAGAGCAATATAATAGTAATTTATAAATGAAATTTCCTATTTTTAGCAAAAGGATCTAGGAAAATCTTTGGGATTTTGAGTTGACTATAATAGCTTCATTATTTTAAAGTGTATTTCCTTGGTATTTCAATCTTGAAATTCTCAAATTTTTCTATAGGCTTTGTTGAATGTAACTCTTAACAACTATTAACTAGGTAAAATAGAAACTTGTACTTTGTCATTTACATAACATTTTTGGTAGTATAATACAAAATTGCTTATTGAGCTCAGAGGGTTTGGACAATTTTTAGTTAGATTGAATTGGAATAGCTGTATTATGAAGTGTTTTCTTGTATCAATTTATCTTGCTTAAATATTTGAGATTTCACACAAAGCTTCTTTCTTTTCTTTCTCTTTCTAAGTTCATTGAATCTTATTTTATTTCTAGTTTTCTTGTAAAACTTGCTCTCTAGGAGAAATTAGGAGTAGATTGGCAGAATTATGCTTAAAAATTTTTGTAAATTTTATTTGTTATAAGTAATGTACTATAGGGATTATATAGACTAAGTCATTAGACAAAATAGGAACCTTCAAAAACTCATGGTATGTGAAAAAGTTACCTAAATTTATTTTATGATAGCCAATTACAGTTTCATACTCAGCCATTTCAACATTCACAACAACAAACGCATACTCATGATTAGTTCATTTCATAACTACTGAGTCTATTTGGAGGTATCTAGGCCTTGGTGTTATTAGAGACTAGCAAGTACCTAAACCTTGTTTGAAGAACATCTTTGTTTCTTGTGACCCCAAAGGTTATGAGACCTAGAGGCCTCCAAAAATGGCAATTCCAAATGGTCACCAATAGTTCTTTTGGCACTAGAAGGAGGGCAAAACATTTGTTACCTAAGTTCATTACATTCAAAGAGATCAATAGTCCTAGCACACCAACAATTATTTTTTTTCTTAGAGGGCTTAAAAGTTAGATACTATTTTGGGTTCATAACCAAATAGAGTAATAGTTTGGAAGATTTTAAAGATTCTAAAGGAATTCTTGATTATAAGACTGATTATTCATTAGAAGAAGAACAAAAGAAGGTTCTTGTATTTGGGACAAGTAATGGAGTAAAGACCATAAGGATAAAGAGATCACTACTTTTGTTTGGTTTATTAGTCTATAAGAGAAGGTTAAAGAAATATAAGGGTTCAATGATCAAAAGCAATTCTAATAGGATAGAAAATCCTTGGTAAAGAGTTACATCATTAGGATTCAAAAAATACAATGATATTCCTAAGGTAGTTTACAAATATTTTTCTAAGACTTTTATTCTTGGAAAAGGTTACTTAGCTAAAGAGTACATTCACTTATTTGAGTTAGCTTTAGATCATGTAAATATTCAGCACCAAGATCAAGATTGTAGGTCTTTCATAGCAATTTTAAAGGATATGACTCAAATTTGGTATTCAAAATTGCCAAGAAATAGTATTACAAGTTGGGATGATATGAAATTTATTTTCTTAGCCCAATTTGACAATCAATTAGATAAAAAAAAACTATACTATGGGCTAAGAAAAGCTAAGAAAGGGGTTAAAGAGTCAGTTAGAGATTTCAATATGAAGTTTCAAAGAATTTGTGGGCTCTTTCAAAGACAATATAGACCCTTAGATGAAGTGGTTAGAGATACTTATCTTAAGGCTATGAATCCCAATATTTCAATTTGGTTAAGGAGAACTTCAAACTTGCTAACATTGAATGACTATTTTAGTGAAGCTATATAGTTAGAAAAATAGTTGAACTTAAATCATGAAGAGATTATTGCAACTCAAAAAAGTCAAGAAAAAATGATGATTCTTGTGCAAGATTTTGCTCAACTTAAAGCATTACTGGGGCCATCTTGTATTAAGGTAGAGAAAGAGTCTATAAGCAAAGAATCTAAAAAAGGATAATTAATGAGAGACTTGTCCAACAAAATACTGAAACTAGAAAAAGCTTTGGCAAAAGTTAAAATAAAAGAAAAAAATAAAAATAGAAAATATAAGCATCAAGATACTAAGTTAGTATAAGATGAGGATCATAATGATGTTGTTATGTTTAACTTTCTTGATATTGAATTTGATAATGAGTTATCTAGTGTTCATTATGCAAGAAAATCTTCTAACAATAAATCTAGTGATACCTCTTCCGTATTAAGTTCTGAAGAGGATATGTCATCAAATGAAGAGTGTAATAATAACGAAGAAAATGAATATAGTTTATGATCAAAAGAAAGATTAACTACTTCCAAGTCTTCAAATGTCTTTTCTGATTCATCTACTAAGAGAAAGGTTTTTGAACCAAGTAGAAGAGAGAAAAATAAAAGTAAAAAAAGATTAAGTAGAGCAAAGTACTCAAAATAAAACTCTTAATAAATGGATGAAGAAACTAGGCTTTTATGGAGATGAAGTATACAATTTAATTAAAGATATTAAACATGTTAGGGCCAATATTGTTGTGTATCAAATATTATAGATAGGAGATTAGCAATGAAAATATTTAAGGTTCATTAAAGATAAAATGAGAGTTGGAAAAGTAGAGTTAAGTTGTATCTAACATTGATAAGAAAACAAAAACCAACTATGATTGTACTTTTGATAAAGAAGCTCCTCATTTTCTTTTGGTAATAAAATTAAGGAATAAATATCTTCATAATAATTTGGTTGATTTTGGAGCTATATCCACTATTATGAAGTTATCTATATGCAAAAAACTTGGTTTGACTACTGAGCAATCCAATAAAAAGATTGTTCAAGTGGAGAAAATTAGAGTGAAGATTGTAGGTCAACTTCCTAATGTTTTGTTGAAAATTGCTTTTGAACCCCATATAAGAAGAAGAGTAACTATTTAAGTAGTAGATATCCTAGATTCACATCTCCTTTTGTTGAGTAGAAGTTGGAGTAAGAATTTCTTTAGTTACATTTCAATAGATTATTCACACATGTGCCTACCTTGGAAAGGGAATTCGAATCAAATATACCTTTATAGTGAACTTTTGATGATTAAGAATATTATTTCAAATGGAAAAAATAAAGTAATTGAAATAGGAGCTTTTGAAACCAAAATTACTTCAAGAATTTGATAACTTGGAAAAAGAAAAATCTCAAGATGAGAGCAAATGAGAACTATACTTTGATGGTTCTTGTAACTTCAAGGTGTAGGAGTTGGAGTAGTTCTAGTAAGAGATAATTCCCAAAAAATTTTAAAGGAAATTCATCTATCTTTCCCTTGTACTAATAACAAGGATGAATATGAAGCTTTGAGTATTGAAATTAAAATAACATTGGAAAAAGGAATTAAGGTAATCACCATAAAAGGAGATTCAAGGTTGGTTTGTGAACAAGTGAAAGAAAATTGTGTAGTCAGAAGCTCATTTTTGTGACCTTGTAAATAGCTTTTCCAAAAAATGTTGGATTAGTTTCATCACTACTAAATAGAACATATAGGTAGGAAGAATAATTATATGGTAGATGATTTAGCAAAGGTAGCCTCAACACTAGATGTGAAAAATATAAAAAGGTACAAATAGGAAACAATTGAGAATGGACATCATCCATCAGTACTAGATACCATAAAGCATTTACAAGTATTCGAAGATGATGATAAATTACTTAGATTCATGAGAAATAAACAAGAATTCAAAAGTTAAATCATACCTAAAATAGCATCAGGGTTAAAGAAAAATTCTATTCCCAAAAAGGTGATTGATTATGAACATGAGTTTAGCAAAACTTTTCTTACTGGAAAAGATATACAAATCCAAATGTTCAAGCTAATGAAGTAGTGAATTTTGGATCTATTGAGATATCAAATGTGCTAAATGTCATAAAGGAAAAGGATTTAGTCTTCAAGTAAAATTTATTATTACTCATAAAAAATAATTTTAAAAATTTTGCTTGCCCTTATGATGATCTTAAAGCTTTTAGACCAAATGTGATGACACATAAAATTCCTTTAATAAACTATTGTAAGAAAGTTAAACAAAAATAAAGGAAATTTAATCCATTATTTGAGCTAGTTATGGAAGCTAAGATCAAGTAGTTATTACAAGCTCAAATTATATATCTAGTCCAATATTTTACATGGCTAGGTAACCTTGTTCTAGTAAGAAAGAAGAATGGAAATATTTGGCTTTGTGTAGATTTTAGGAAGTTGAATGAGGCCTTAGAAAAAGATAAATACCCACTTTCTAGAATTAATGAAATATTTATCAAAGTATCAGGTTGTCAAGTATATTCTTTCCTAGATGGTTTTTCAAGCTATAATCAAATTATGGTAGATAAGAGCAACAAATATAAAATAACATTTATCACTAACTAGGGAACTTTCGCTTATCAAAGAATGCCATTTGGATTATCAAATGCTAGAGATACTTTTCAAAGAGCAATGGATTTAGCCTTTAAAGTTTTAATAAGCAAGTTTGTGTAGTTTATTTGGATGATATCACTATCTTTTTAAAAAGGAAGGAAGATCATATTGGTCATCTACAATAAGTTTTTAATAGATGTCATGAGTATGGTAGTTCATTAAATCCTAAGAAATGTATCTTTGGGGTTAAATCTAGAAGTTTACTAGGTCAAGTGATTTATCAAGAAGGAATTGCTATAGATAATTCTCAAATTCAAGAAATATAGAATATCAAGCATCCTACAAGTAAAAAATCTCTTATATCTTTCTTTGGAAAGATAAATTTTGTTAAGAAATTTATCCCTAGAGTTACTCAAATTACTAAACCTTTGGTGCATATGCTAAAGAAATATTTCCTAGTATAGAAAACACTAGAATCAAAGAGGGCATTAACAAAAATAAAAAGGACTATTCAAGAAGCTCCATACTTGGTAAAACCAAAATTAAAATAAGACTTTTGGTTATATGATTTTGCTTCAAATGATTCAATTGCAGCCATTTTAACGAAAAAAGATGAAGGTCAAGATGAACCAATTAGATTTTTTAGGTATCAATTAAAAGGTTTAGAACTAAATTATTCAGAATTAGGGAAATAGACATTCATGGTCATTAAAGCATTTCAATATTTCAAATATTACTTGGAAATATCATTAGTTCATATTATGCTAATAGAACCTATGGTTAAACAATTCTTAGCTTAGAATGAAATTGGATTGAAGAGAGGGAAATGGCTCATAAAGCTTCAAGGTTTTATATTTTCATTGGAAATATTCAAAGCCATTAAAGAAATGGGATTAGCCAAGTTAATCGCTAGAGAAAGTGAAGTTTGTATGCTAAAGACTCATGAAGAGAATTGGTATGATGAAATTATAAAATTCCTTGATACATGAAAGGTTCCAAATAATTTAACTGCAAGTTAGAAGAGAGCTTTCTTAAAAAAGGTAAATAAATTTGTGATTAAAGATGGAATCTTATATAGAAAGGATCTTAGAGGACTTTTTTTGAAATGTGTTTATAATGATCAAATTAGTCCTATGGTAGAACAATTCCATGATCATTCTAATTTATTTTATGAATCTCCTAAGTCTATTATTCAACATATACTTCACTACGCTTTTTATTGGCTGAGTATGTACCAAGATATTAAATCAAGGATTCAAAGATGTTACAAATGTCAAATTCATGAACTGAAAATCAAAAAGGCTAGAGCTCCCTTAAATTAGTAATTGTGGATAGACCATTTTAGCAATGGGGCTTAGATTTTATTAGTACAATTACCCCTTTGAGAGCCAGACATAAGTTTATTCTCATAGCTATTGATTACTTTACCAAATGATCTGAAGCTAAGGCTCTAAGGAAAAGTTTAGCATAAGAAATGATTAAGTTCTTGAAAGATCAAACTCTAAGTCTTTTTGGTTTACCTAAAGTGTTGGTATATGATCATGGACCTACTTTTCAATCTAAGGAATTTATAACATGGACATCAAAAAATCCATCTTTCTATTTTCTTCTTCAAATTATTATCCTCAATAAAATGGCTTAGCTGACTCTACAAATAAAAAGCTTATTTCATACATTAAGAAGTCAATAGATGGGAATCTAGGAAATTGGATTGATTACTGACAATCTACATTATGGACCAATTATATTAGATTTAAGAAGGCTATTGGGAGATAAGCTTATAATGTAGTCTATGATTTACCTACAAGAATTACAAACAAGATTATAAGTTTGGGCATTAGATATTGTGCAAAAATATAGTGAAAAAACTGATAAAAATAGAAGTTTCATGACCTTACTCATCAAAAGAGAAGCCGAAATGGACAAAGTTAAGGATAATTTATTATAGAATGCTTCTCAAGTTAAAAAGTGATTTGGTAGAAAGGCTCTAAAATGAACTTTCAAAGTCAACAATCTAGTATTATTATGAAATATGAAGAAGCCAAATATGTTTTCAACAATATGGACTAGTCCATTTTAAGTCAAGAAACAATTATCAAAGGACACCTACAAGTTATCGATGTTAAGTGGGATGGAATTGTAGTTTTTGTATAATGTTTTACATATGAAACTTTATATATATATATATATATATACTTATATAATATTCNTGGTGAATTAATTTCAACAACCAAAAAGTGGTATTTGAATTAGCCAATTGTATGATGATGGCAATGAAATAAGTTTTGGCTAACTGTCAAAGTTGATTAGTAAGATTGATGGGAATTTTAAATTCACCTAACACTATATAAGGAGATGTGAATTTCTTGGAAATACATCACTTCTCAATTCAATAATTAAGTGAGAAGAGCAAGTAAAGTGTTTAAGTATGAGGTTGAAGGATAGTTCTTGGAAAGATGGAAACAAGAAGGCCTTTTATCCCATATGCTATGGGATGCTACTTAGAGCATGTCTTGAGAGCCTATTGTAAGGCAACCACTCGTGGAGCATCTAGTGAAAGCCCTTTCTTACCTTGACTTTTAGCTGAGTTTAGATTTCTCACTGGTGGATTTTCTATACATTTCAATGATTGGGGAAGCTTTCATGAATGCACCACCGAAGATGAATAACAAGGAGAGTCAAATAAATGATTTTTAGGAAGAGGCTTTTATGTCTCAAGATACTAAAGTAACTAGTTGGGGAGAACCTCAAAAATCAGTAGCCAAAGAGTTGGATGGGAAAGAGACAAATAAATTTGTTGAAGACAAAGATGAAGACCAAGTTGAGGCTTCAACTAGGCAAGAAGAGGAAAGAAGAGCATTCATCACTATTGAAATTATATATGAAAGGGTTCACAATATGAAAATCCCTAAAAGAGTTACTTTAACTATTCTTTTCCCACTTATAGAATAGTTGTATGAGATTGTATTTGTATAGTTTCCTAAGTTTTATTAGGAATGAGGTTTTTATTTCATCAAACCTTAACTTTGATGAAATTTTTTCTTAAAAATGATTTTGTTTCTATGTAAAAAGAATATGTTTCCAATAAAATATATGTTTCTCAATGAAGGTACAAAAGAGGGGGTATGAAATGTGGACACATTTATGCTATATTACAGAGAAAAAATTATAAATTAATGTTTAGGTTTTATTAAAATCCAAATGTTATTGGTGGATGCAAGGTAGCCTACAAGTAGAAAAAGGGCAAAAGTTCATGGAAGTTTAGCTACTTTATCTATAAAATTAAAGTATATTAACATGTTAACGAGTAAGTAGTGTGTCTACTTTCATAATTAATGGTGTTGCAATTGGAAAAGTTGGTTGCTAGAAAACCAATAGATCTAGCATACTAGCATCAACCCAAAATCCTCAAGGACTCCAAAAAATGGAATTCTAGGTGCCCTGGATGATCTAGAAGATCACCTAGGGACTTACAGAATGCAAAACAAATGATGCAAATAATGAAAAATATAGATATGAAAATTAAAAGCAAAATATGTTGAACACAAACTAAAATTTTGAAACTTTATTTAAAAAAATAAAGAATAAGTTTAGGGATATGTAGAAGTGTTGTCCTTGAGAGAGTAGAAGGGGGTTCACTGGGGCAGGAATTCTGAGCCCATTGAAGCAAATGTGATCTACTTCATGATCTAGATGTTCAGCCACCCTTAGTGCTTTCAAATCTCCTTTTCCACAACCTTAGATTTGCAACTTGGGTTACTGCTAGGGGGTGAGAAAAGTGAAAAATTTGATTACTAGATTGCTCCACACTGAGATTTGAAAATCCCAAAAATGCAACATTGACACTAAAAATCTACAAGTTTGGGGGGTGGGAGGGGGTGTTGGTGGGTGGGTGGTTTGGAAAGGCTACAAGGCTTCCATGCTAGGGTTCAAGAGAATGCAAGCATGGGAGATTGCCAAAGCTCTTGAGTGCTTGAAAATACTCAAGTGTGATAAATTCCAAAAGTATTGAATTGCCAAAGAGTTTGTAATCAGCATAGAAAAGTATATAACCTCCATAAAACCACCCATCAAATTAACATTTTTGGCATCCCAAAAGGTAATTTAAACCATCCCAAGCCTACATATAGATACTAGATGACTTTTTTCACTTAAGGAATGAGGCTTTGACCACTTAAGTGGCATTTTTCAGCTCAAAAGTATGGAATATGTCAGATTGTCCCTTATGTATTCCAATCTTCCCATTTACAATGAAGTTTTGCCTCAAGTTTCATGAGGTGAAAGCTACACGATGAAAATTAGCCATAACACACAAATTTTTATGGTGTTTCAATGATACCTCTTTGTTGGTGTTTAGAGGACTGACTTAAGAGGCACCAACAAAGAATACAAAACACCATTGCAAATGCACAATGTTGCTAGCTTGAGGTTGTAGTGGGCCATGGTATCAATTTAAGGCTTTGGTATGCTATGTTGCTAGTTTAAGGTCATAACAGCTCTCGATAGACCATATCACTAGTTTTAGGCCTTAGTAAGCCATTGAAAATAGGCTTGCTTATTGATGATTATCAGCTACATGTAGTATGGCTTTAGATAGGAATGATTGATTGAATTAGCTAACTCATTTCCATCCATGTCAGCTATCTTAAATGCTCCATTACCATAGGCTCTAGTAACAAGTAAGGATCCTTCCCAATTGGTTGAGAATTTATTCACATGTTCATGGATGGCTCTAAGAACTAGATCACCTTATTTTCTCTTACACATGGTTAAGTTATGGTGATGCTACCACTTCTACCTCTCCTGATAGTGTTCGATGCAAGCAAGTGCTTGATTACATTGCTCCTCCACCTAGTCTAGCACTGCTGTTTGTAACTTCTTATTTTGCTCATCATTGATGAAGTTGATCAAGGCTACTTTGAGTGATGAAACTTTTAGTTCAAGTGGTAAAATAGCTTCAAAATCATAGACTAAGCTATAAGGGGTTACACTAGTTACTATGCGATAGGTCATTCTATAGGCCCATAGTGCATGGACAAGCCACTCATGCCATTTGTACTTGCTATTGTTGAGCATCTTCTTGAGTAAGTTGATGATGGCCTTGTTGCTTGCTTCTACTTGTCCATTAATTTGAGGATAATAAGGTGATGAGAAAGAATGCTTAATGCCTAGGTCATGATAGAAATTTTTTGTTTCTTGACTACTAAATTGTGGTTCATTATCTGTAACTATGATCATGGGTATGCCAAAATAGGCTACAGTGTTATCTAGGATGAATTTGCAAAACCACTTGGTAATGTATTTGGTTGTAGTGAAGATGAAGCTATGTTGTGCAAAATACTTAGGCATTATAGGTACAATGATAAGCAAACCCCATTGTTGAAATGGTGAAGTGATCTATGTGGTATGCAACTCAGTTGGTGGTACTTGTATAAGGTTTTTATACCATTGGCATGTGTCACAATGCTTAATCTTTTATAGGTAGTCATTTTTCGTATGGGTTCAATAGTAGTATAACCATATAATCTTAGTAGCCATGGCTCTAGGTCCTATATGTCCTTCACAAAAACCCTCATGAACCTCCCCTAGGACTATTTTGGCTTTGGTTTTACCTGAGCACTTTAGGAGTATGCCATCATAGAATTGTTGACATAATGTATTATCACCTACTATGACATACTACTTCAATTGCTTACCTATAATGTCCTCCTAATCAATAGTTAGGCCTTATGAGGATTCACCATGCATAAGATAAAATTTGATATCATCATACCATTCCTTGGTAGGAGTAGTATGAACAATGACCACAAAGGTATCCTTTGTGTTTTGTGTGATGGGAGTAGCACAATTCATGGTTAGGATGGACAACTTACTAAACACATTTGGCGTAACACTGAGGACTAACATTGTGATTGCATCAACTATGGCATTCATATTTCAAGGTATGTATTGGATATCAACATATATGAATTATTTTAACAATTACTTCCCTAGGTCACTGTATGGTTATAATTGTTTGGCTTTACACATATAGACCTTGGTTACTTGGTTAACCATAAGTTGTGAATCACCTTTGATCATTAAGCATCTAATTCCTAGGTCACAAGCTATCATAATCTCTTTGATCAAGCGCTCATACTCTACTATGTTATTGGTACATGAGAACTCAAAATGAGAGGTGAAGGATCAAATTTCACTAGACAAAAATGTTATAATGGTAGCAGCATTGGACCCATGGGTAGTTGAAGCTCCATCAAAGTGCATGACCACATCATAATCATTGAACACTTGGATAATGGTGTTAATGTTCTCATTAGGGAACTCAAGATCTATGGTTGCTTGGTCATCAATAGGTGAAACTATGAGTTGTACAACTATACCTTGACCTTTCGTTGAGGATTAAGAGATATAATGAAGGTCAAACTATGTGATTATGGCTTTCCGTTTGGCTATATGGCTACTTTTGTAAATGTTGGTTGTTATGGCTCTAAGCATGTTATCCTTGCAAATGACATTGACTTGCCTTGAAAAGATAGTGTTCCCACTTCTTCAATGAGAAGACTAGTGCTAGATAATACTTCTCCACTTCAGTTGATCAAGTATCATGTGCAACTAATGCATGGCTAAGGTAGTATATAGGCATATCTACTCTATTATCTTATTTTTGACAAACTAGAGAAGTAATGGATGTGTCGAAGATGACAAGGTAGATGTAGAATGGTTTAACCTCTTGTAGAGGATAGACCATCAGTAGTTGTGTGAACTATTACCTAAGATTTTCAAAGGCCTCTTGGCATTAAGTTATCCACTCATAGTGATCCCATTTATTAAGTAAGTGCTACATGGGCTATAACTTATTTGTAAACCTAGCAATAAACCTATGAATAAACTCTAATCTACCCTGTAATCCCGAAAGCTCCTTAAGGTTGTAGGCATTTCTAATTTGGATATGGCCTTAATCTTATCAGGATTAACACATATCCCTACTTTAGATACTACAAAGCTAAGCATCTTACTTGCCTTGATACCAAAGACACATTTCTTGGGATTGAGCCTAAGTTCATACTTGAGACATCATTTAAGCACAAGAACTAGGTCATTAGCATGATCACTGGCCACTTTATATTTTATGGCTATATCATCTATGTAATCATTGAGAAAATATAGCATGTAATCGCTAAAGATATTGATCATGGCTCATTGATAGGTTTCTTCCACGTTCTTAAAGCCAAAGGGCATCATGGTATAGTAGAAGGTACCCTAAGGGGTCATGAAGGTTATGCTAAGTTGGTGTTATGGGTTGATCCTAATCTAGTTGTACCCCAAGAAATCATCCATAAAGGATGACAAGGCATGTCCAGCCATAATATCAATAAGTTGATCAATACTAGGCAAAGGAAAGTCATCCTTGATAGTTGCTTTATCTAGGTCTCAGAAATTGATGCAAATATAGATACTCCCATTTTTCATAGGGACTAACACTATGTTGAACACCCATTCTATGTAGTCAATAGTCCAAATGAAACCATCTTGTAGAGCTTTAAGATTTCATCATGAATTGCCAAGGCCAAATTAGGTCTAATATTGCATACTTTATGCTTAACTGGTCTAATGCTATGGTTAAGTATGATGTTATGTTGTACCAAACATGGATCTAAGCCTGGCATATCTTCATATGACCAAGCAAAGGCTTTAATATTATCTTGTAGGACTTTGGTGATGTCTTGAGCATATTGAGGTTCCAATGAGGAACTTAGTTTAAGGGTTTTCTTCTCACCATTGTGTGAACCTCAATTAGAGAGTCTTTGGTTATGTCATCCACCTCCAAGTCAAGGGTCTTGAGTAGGTTTTTAGGCCATTCTAGAGGTTTCTCTATTGAGGCTACATGGTCGACAAGACATTCAAGCTCAAGATCAAGGAAATTAGGGTCGATGTGTTGTTCAACATCACCATGAGGCCCACTTAGGCTCAAAGGTAAAATAATCTACTTCCAAGTGCTCATAATTTGGTCTTGCATGTCAACCATAAGCACATTAACTGGTATCTAGGTAAAAGTAAATAAATAATGCTAAAATGCTACAAATATATGCTAATCTAATGCAAATAAGGTCATCCAATGCTATAAATAGAGTGTCAACAAGAAAAAAAAGTGCAATAAGGGCCAAATAAAGGTCAAAACAAGGTTAAACAAAGTAAAGTATAAGAAATAAGACTACAAATGATTAACAAAGATCACAATTTCACTAGTTGTAGGCCTTAGCTGGTCATGGTTACATGGTGTCAAATAATGATCAAGAAAGATCAAAACCAACTATTTGATACCAATAAAAGTATAAAAAAAGTAAAATAAGGCTAAAATAAGGCAAATAAACAAAATATAAGACTACATAAAGGTCACAAGAAGGTCAAAAAGGTTAAAAATGCAACACAAGGTCAAAAATAGGTCTAAGCATCATGTAATAAGGCAAAAATCAAGTAAAATAGGCTACATATGGTAAAATTTGGCTAATATAGGTAAAAAAGGATTAGGTTTTACCAATTTTAGACCTTATTAGGACATGGTTTAGGCTATTAGGTAAGTTTGGATGTTAGTCAAGGTTATTTTTGGGCTATTTGGACATGAAAATGAACAGTTTTAAAGCTTCCATGCTAAGCCCCACCTATTTTCACGCTAGCTAGTGTGGAAGGAGGGACCCTTAGTGTGGAAACCAAGGGAAGTAGGTTTTGGAGCATCTAGAGGTCCAAAATTAAGGTCTTAGGGCCTCCCCAAGGTAGCATAAGGCCAAGTCTATTAAACTTGGGCACTCTAGACGTCTATAAAGGCTAAAAGTAGGTTTTACAGCCTTCCCCCTTGTTTCCATGCTAGCTAGCATGAAAGAGAGGGGGTTCAACATGGAGAATAAAAATCCAAGTAAAACCAAGATCAAACATAGTGAAAAAGTACCTAGAACCTAGATCTAGAAGTTGTGAATCATCTAGCTTCATTTTGAGGCCATTGGAGTTGGTTTTGGATGTCAAAAAATGTTGAAATGGATTTCCCCACTTCTTCCACACTAAGAATATAATTCCCAATGTGGAAAAATGGAAGGAAAATTGTTCCATGAATTCATGATGGTTTGGGAGCACATTAACTAGGCTACAAGGCTGCTAGGGCTATAGGTCATGAGTTTGCAAGTTTCTAGCTAATTTGGGATACAATTGGAGGTCATTCAAGTGCATCTAAGGTCTTACTCCATATTTCCATGCTAAGGAAATTTCTCTAGCATGGAGGATTATGGGGAATGAGTTTTGGAGGTCAAAATAAGTTCAAACAGGAAAACTCTTAATGTTATGAGGTCCTAGGGTTCTTCGACATAGGTCTTTGGCTCCCAGGAGTATTATCTTATCATAAAGAGTGGAAAGGTAGCCTTTTCCCCCATATTTCCATGCTACCTATTATGGAGGGTGTCCTATCTAGTGTATCCCAAATCTAGACCAATTCAAATCACAATTGACTGTGCATATCCACTTCCAGAGGTGCTAAGGTCAAAAAACTAGTGTTTTAGGTGTTTTTTAGCCAATTAGAGTCACTTTTATAGGGTTTGAGGGCTCCAAAAGGTGTGAAAATAGTCTTAGGATTCATGTAAGGCTATAGGGTCTTTACTTGAGGTGTTTAAAGGTCATTTTGAAGTCCTCCTAGAGTTTCCCCCTTTCTCCCATGCTAGTCAATGTGGAAGAGAAAGCTCTCAACATGGAGGAATGAGGGGACCATATTTTTTACTAATTTTTATTGGTTCCAACTGTGCATTAGAGTCTCTAAGGTTGCTAGCATAAATTATTGATGCTTGGTGTCAAAATTTAATTTTTTTGAGGGATATCAAGTGATTTTTTGATGTTTCCATGCTTAGTATGAAAAATTTGAAGGAAAGAGTTTTTGGCTATTTATAGTCAACTTTGACAGGTTTGAAGGTCTTAGGATATGTATACAAGGTTCCAAGACACACACAAGGCTTTTTGTCTACTATTTAGTGTATCTAAAGGCTATTTTGAGGTTTCCCAAAAGTTTACTCCTTTCTTCTATGCTAGCTAGTGTGGAAGAGGTGGCTCCTAGTGTGGAGGACTTAGGGGACCCTAATTTTTTTTAAATTTTTGCTAGTTTTTCCTATGCATGTATATCCACAAGGTTGCTAGTGTTGACTATCGATGCCTAGGATAGAGATATGATTATTTTGAGGGTTATGGAAGGGGTTTTAGGCCTTTCCCTCTCCATCCACACTAGATGGGATCCTCCCCAATGTAGAGAACATAAGAGGAACAAGTTTTGGCTGTTCCATGTAACTTATGGAAGTTTGGTGGCTCTTGAAAGATTTGGGTTGCTTTTAAAAGTCAAACTGCATAAAAACTTCAATGGTTTTGGCTTTTCTCCTTCCATCCATGTTGAGACTACAATGATCAACATGGAGGAAGTGCTTCCCAGTGTGAAAAAATCTTAAGGGATTGAGTTTTACTAATTTTTGGCATTCTAGTAGCATCCAAAAAGATTGTGAAGGTTCTAGTATTAGTTTGAGATAATCTAATATTTTTTTTCTTGTTTCTGGGATCCCCACTAAATCTCCTAGCTCCATCCTCCTACTTTCCATGCTAAGAAATGTGAAAAAGATCTCCCCTAGTAGGGAAGAACCATGAAAGTTAGATATAGACTAGTTCAACACTTGATTGACCATGTATGTCAACCTCCAAGGTTGTTTGTGTCAACGATCAATATTAGGTGATAAAATTCAATAATTTGGAGGCCCCTAAGTGCCTCATGTAGTATCTTCCTTTCTTCTATGCTAGGCATGATAGCCCTAGCATGAATAAGATGGGAATGGTATTTTTGTACCTTATTTAACTACCTTTGAGACATTTGAATGCTCCAAAGGGTTTAGGCAGGGCCTAGGGGTCACTGGACTTTGAGAAATGGCTACTAGATAGTTAACTTAGGTCATTTTTAGCTTCCACACATCCATCCATGTTGGGGATGAGAGGCTCAATGTTGATGATGTCTCCCCTAGTTTGGAACTACCAAATCCTAAGGTTTCAGCTAGTTTTGACTAAGTTTGGTAAGGTTCTGGGGCTATGAGGTTTGCTTGGAGGGGTTCTAGGTCATATGGACCTACTTTAGGGGTCAAACTTGGGCTATATGAGTGTTGGAAGATATGAATGGGTGTTACCCCCCTTCTTCCATGTTGGTCAATATTTCCTCAACGTGGAAACCCATGTTTTTCAAGTTTTTTTCATGTTCTATCCCTTTTGAGAACCTGAGGTTGAAAAAGATAGGTTTTAGTTACTAAAAATAGAAAAATAGCTATGTCTTAATGTTTTTAGGCAGTGGGAGTCATGTATCCATGCTAGGTATGATATTTCTAGAATGGATGCATGGGAGGTAAGGCTTGGTTATTTTTCTAGGTGTTAAAAGTATTCAAAACTTAGCATTGATGCAATTTTTTGGCTAAGAGGGAAGGTGTATGGTGGCGTGCAACATATAAAATTTTAAAATTTTGAATTTTTAACCTAAATCCTACCAATATTAGTGTGGAAGAGGCTTTCCCCTAATGCACTTCACTGCACTTGGAGTTATGGTGCTTTAAATGGGCAATTGGGGTATAGAGATGGGCACTTCGGTTTAGATGTGATTTTTATTGTCAAATTTTGCAAGTTTTTGATCATAATTCCATTTTTCATAAATAGAAAATTGGAGGAGATCATTTGTAGAGATTTCTTATTATAGAGAGCATAAATTTAAGCATGGAAGCCTCAAACCTTGTAGCTAGTGTTGAACTCCTATTCTCCTTAGTTTCCAACATTCCAAGCATTGAGTCTACCATGGCACCAAAGCAACATGAAGGGAAAAGCATAAACCCATGGATTCAAAAGGTAGATGAGTAGGGAAGGGATATGTTATGGCTTCCTAGGCCTATCTCCATCCAGCCCTCATCTGTTGCTACTTCAAGGTAGGCAGTTCTACCCATTTTTGCTTTCGCTTATAATTGTTTTTCTTGTCTTTCTTGCCATGTGTGGGTCATTTTTTCAAATCTACATTGATAGAGGGGGTAAAATGAAATTCTGATGAAATCCCCTCTCTTATTTGTGCCATTTCTATGCATTTCTATGGTTTTTTCATTGTTTTGGCATTGGTAGATTTGGTTTTAAAATCAGGCTTGCTATTTTCATGCTCTTTTTTTTCCAAAATTTGGGGATAGGGCCATTTTTGTCAATTATAGGCATTAATTTTCATCAAAATTTAATTCTAAAAAAAAATAAAAACCCCTTATTTTGGTGTTTTTTAAAATGGATATTGATCATTTTGGTTGTTTTCGCTATTTCTCTAATACTATGTTAAGTTGGGTTTTAACCTTTTATTGATTGTTTCATGAAAAAGCAAGCAAAATTATGTGTTTTTTCTTAAGAAAATGGTTGCATATTTTTAAAATTTCATGCTATGTATTTTTATCCCTACATTTAATCTTTCCAATGGCTATTTTTTCCTTTAATTTAGCTTTGAAAAGATTAAGTTATGGCTATTTTTGCAAGGTCATGCAGTTAGGTTTTTTGTGTCATTTTTTTAGAATTCCATGAAAATTCATGAATTTTTTCTAAGCAAATAGCAAGGTTTTTGGCTATTTTTTGGTTATGTATTGTTAGGTCTTGGATTTATCTTTCTAAGAGAGGTGGAACCACTTCGATTAGGTTTGTAACAAATTTTTAATGAATTTTTTATTAAGCCTATGTCGGAGATTTGTGCTATTTCCATACTTTTATCCAAATTGGTGAATTTTTTCTAAATAAATGGCTAGTGTTTTGAATTTTTGTTAAGATAGGTGTGTAGAACTTGATTTGACATTTCAAACAGTGATGAAATCACTCTGTTTGGAGCTCAAATGAAACTTTGACAATTTTTTTTACCAACCCTACGTGAAAGGGGGCTAATGGTGATGACTATGGTTTTTGCTAGATTTTTCTATGTTTCATGTAAAAAATGGTTATGTATCTCTAATCTTAATAGTCATGGTTTCCAAGCTTGTGATTTTAGGATTCCTTCCATGGTGGAATCACTAAAATCGGAGCTTATATGAATTTTTAATGAATTTTTTGGCTAAATTATGTGAATAAGGTTACATTTTGGTTGTAGCACTTTACCTCTTTGGGGATGGATGTGATTGATATGTGTAGAAATTCTTCTTATCAATTTCCATGCCTTTGAGGATTGTTAAATATGAAAAAATTATGTTTTAAAGTTTTTTTTAAGAAAAGTAAAGGCATTTACTATTTTTAGCAAGCCTTTTACTATGGCTATTTTTTCTAAGTTTTAATGCTTTTTCTAAGTTTATGCATGGTTTAAACTAAACCTTGATTTTGGTTATGAAATTTTGGCTACAATAGTTTATCTATGAAGTAAAATTCTATGAAAGGTTATAACAATGTTTTTTTGTGGAATTTCTTAAGCAAACTTGAATAAAAACCTTAGAGCTTTTTACATAGGCTAATTTCACGCCCTACTAGGATGTTTTTCCAAACTTGTTAAGAAATTCTAATTGGTCATAATGTTTTTGCTTTGGCCATGTTGGGTCTTCTTGAAGCCCATACTCATTATCATTAATTTGGTGGGCATTCTATGCTACATTGGCCACCCAAAGGCCAACACTCCACTTCCTATCACTATAGTTTTTTCCTAGGGTAAGGGAATTCCTTGCCTACATCCTAAAAAATTTTAGTATGATGCTATGGTCACACTTGTCCATGGATGTGACTAGGGCCATAGTGGAGACCCTGTTGCCTCAGGCATCTAGCATAATTGCTAGATTTGTTACTGAAAATCCACCTCCTAAGATAGAAGGTAGAACCACAAATGTGATTATCCCACGCTACCTTACAAAGATTTGGACGATGCCAAAGTATATCTAGTATAATGTTAACAATACTATGATGGTGGTACATAGAGCCCACACATTACTCCAGAATCCATCCAACGTTGTGTATCATCTACAAGGGTAAGCATAGTTGTTATAGTGTGTTTATGGCTTTAGTGGTTGAACTACCTTTCCTAACTCTATTGGTTTTATGAACTTTTTGTGGGTACTGAGTTAATGATCAAGGATTGATCATTAATGATCATACCTTGGCAATAGCTCAAACTACCCTAGATGAATTCACGAAGGATTCATAGATTAGAACTATTATGTATCAACAATTAATAGAGGAATTTGATGCATAGACTAGTAGACTTAACCTTATCTACAAGAAGTATGTAGATGAGAGGTTGATACACAACTGGTGGATGGGATCTAAGAGCTCCTTTGATCAAACCTTGATAGTTGATACCTCTACTCAAGCCACATTGAAGAAGAAGAAAGGTGGCATGAAGGCTATAGCTTTGAATGTTTTATGGTTATGAAAATTCTAAGTGTTCTATTAAACTTGCTTATGTTGATGCTAAATGTTGGTTGTTGCCTTGCAAGACCCTCCACCTCTACTGATGTCACCTTGCCACTTGTAAGATGTCATGAGGATACCCCCATCCTAAAGTTTGATGAGGTGATACCAACACAAGAGTGGCTAAAGGGACATGCATCTAGGTACATTCAAGAAAACATCCAACATGTGGACTTGCTTGATTTGTTTATGACACCTATCCCTTCCATCCCTGTTGTGGAGATGCTTCATGTCATTGACTCTTTTAATAGAAAGGATGATTATTTTAGCATCACCATTTGAGGTGTGAAGATTAACATGAACATTGATGAGGGCCTCTTTTGCAACTTGTTTGGTGTCCTTGTTGATAGGACAAAGGTTTCCACCAAAATAGTGAGGGAATCGGGCTATCATCAGGAAGTTTTAGAGTGGCTTGGTACTAGCATGAACCATTCTAGAATTTCCATGGACAGGTTCACGAATCTTGATGCAAAGAAATCATATCCTTTATTCAAGTCTCACACATTTTCCAAACTATTATCACAAAATAAGATGATCAACATTACATAGGGGTGGACCTTCAAAAAGGTCCTAATAAATGATACTAGGTTCAATTGGGCAACTGCTTTGGTTGTTGGGCTTAAGGATGAGATCCTCAGAATCCTTGAGGATACCTCTACCATAATCCACATGTATTTCATATTTTTTACAGGTTACTTAAAGAGGTTTGCGAAGCTTCTAGTGGTGTGTAGGAATGGAAAATGGATTGCCCAAGACCTAAGACAACTTTATATGCTTTGGATAAAACAAATTTATCCAATGGTGTAGGCCCAAACCCCACCAAAGGGAATGGATGATTTACTATCCATTATCATCAAGGATCTTGATGGTAGGTGGTGTGAGTTCTCTAATAACATGAATGACAAGGAGCCTTTCACATTTTCAACAAGCATCCTAGAGGCAAAATGACAATGTAGAAAGGCCAAAGGGGTAGCTGGAACAAACTCAAGAGGCCCATGGAGGAAGCACTATCAACATTAGATCAACCCACCTTGAAGAAGCTTACTTTTAAGCTTAAGCCATCGCAACAAGTAGTCACATGTATGATTCATTTACATTTTGGCTATTTTATTTTATTTTATTTGAAGTGTTATGGTTATATTATGGTCTCACATGCTAATCAATTTTCTACGTGCTATGGTTGTAGACAAGCATCAGGTCTTGGCAACCCAAGTTGCTACAAAGGAAGAACAAAGGTGTGTAGAAGAGGCACTCCTACAGCAGCTTGAGGTAGACATAAATGATCTAGATTCTTTTTTCAATGAGGTGATGCCAAGTACATCCCCCATCATCATTCCAGAAGAAGAAGCAAAGAAGCCTTGTATGCCCGTGCCTTAATGCTTTCATTATTGTTTAATTTTGATTTTCATCTTAAGAATTAGAAAATCAAACTTTGATGTGAAATATATCATTTTTAGCTTACTCACGCTGAGGTCACACTGACAGCGTGAGTACTGGTCACGCCTGGTCAAAAGCATGCCAAACACACGATGAGGACACACTAGGACAAAATTAACTCATGTTGGAAGCTTTAATGAAAG
The DNA here is from genome assembly GCA_015680685.1 of Gnetum montanum. Taxonomy (NCBI): domain Eukaryota; kingdom Viridiplantae; phylum Streptophyta; class Gnetopsida; order Gnetales; family Gnetaceae; genus Gnetum; species Gnetum montanum. The sequence goes on along the minus strand of MNCI01010070.1, from coordinate 77,416 downwards.
AGGGATGCCTCAAATAGCCACAAAACCACTCAAATCAACATCCTACAATAGTTAATTCAGAGACCGAGGAGTTTCAAGTGAGCCGGAGTTAATCTCTCTTGTTGTACATTATCATTTTCATTGTAAATTTTCATGATTTTCAACCTTTCCAAGCTCTTATGCTCAAAATTGTATGTGCTTCCATGAGCGTAAGCTAGCTTGCGTAAGCCAACACACGTTGTAAGATACAATGCATATGGTCAAGAACATAGCCTACCCACGCACATCCAACTCATACAAAATTGTTCATTGGACACGTGTCACATGATCTATTTTCCTCTCATCTCTCAACCATTGATTCCATATATGAATTCCACACCTGAGCCTAGCCAAACCTTATAAATACCCTGTCAATTCACATAAATAGGGTTGGCAATTTTGAAGGTTGATGGGTTAGGAAGTACTAACTAGCAACTTTGGATGCTTAGACATACGTGACTCCTAGCATCCAAGCACTTTTGAAATACATCATCTTGGGGCTTGGCGCTTGACTTGCCATCCACACGCTCAACTATGCTTTGACCGGTGCACACCCTTTCTAAGAAATACAATACAATTCATTTTTCCTTCCATTACATTGTTTACTCTATTTTAAATTCAATTTATGTCTTGTTTGCAATACTATTCTATATATGATCTATTTGTGTTTTGTGTGTCACTGTTACATTTTGAACATCAGTTACGATAACCCTAGCGCAAGCCATAGCTTACATTCAGGGATGTCCTTGGTTGATTTGTGTGCAGACCATCCAAGGCATTCTACCTTCGTTTTCTTTTCCAGCTTGCCCTCACACGAAGGCAGGGTCAGCTGTACCCATCTGGTGATCCCTTGGTGTTTGTTTTTCCCTTCCAACATTACACCGATGATTTCGGTCAGTACAGTAAATTAGCACTAGAAGGATGGCCACCTACGAAACTCTTACATTAATCAAGACCATAAACCTGCAAAACTCTTACATTAATTAAGACTGCGAATCTACAAAACTCTTATGTTGCAACGAGCACTTTAAACTCTGCAACTCCACCATCAGAACCCAAATAGCGTACAAATGCTGGTAAAATGAGATGCTTCATAGACAACTTGCCAAGTAACCTTTCCACCATCATCAATCGATCACAGTGAGTTTCTCTCATCACTTGCAACTAGTCAATTACATTGTTAGCTTGCTCACGCTGTTAGTTTCTCATGTTGTTAGCTTGCTCACGTTGTCAGCTTGCTCACGCTGTCAATTGCTCACGCTATCAATTTCTCATGCTATCAGTTAATCATGCTTTCTTGACCACCTAGCTTATGCATGCTCAGCTTGTCCAACCTAGTTTATTCAAGCTTGCTATGGAATCTTCCCAGATCAACCCAGTGACACTGCCAATCTCTGACTTTGGGGTTGAAACTTTGAACCCTGTGACTACTATGGAACCCATAACTATTATCAAATAGATAAACTCTCAAGGCCCTATGCGCCAATCACTTAGGTTATAGGGCAAAGACCCTACTTATGCAACTCTCACACCAAAACAATATAACTTCATTTGTGTGAAAATTCAGGCTAACCTACCTATCAATCATGTAGAGAGAGAAGAAAAACGAAACTATGAACTCATTTACAAAGGAGGTCATGAGTTCATTCCCTTAGCATTTGATATAATCCCCCTCTCTAAACACCATCATCGACTTATATCTCAGCTTCTTATAGCGAGGAGTCAAGCCTTATAGCCACCTCCAATAGAGCCCTAGAGTGGAGATGAGGAAGATGACTTTACAGCCCAATATGAGCATGGGGATTCATATCATACTGTCAGTCCTCATGCCCATACAAACCCACTATTCCAACCTTTCTTGGAAGAAACTATGCTTCCTTCTTCATCTACAAACACTTGAGTACTAGTTTCCTGACAAGAAAGGCCCGCTTCCATTCCCATTTTTCCCATGCCCAACATTCAATTTGATACGTCCACCTCCACCATACCTCCAAAAGTATAGTCTTGACAACCTCCTCCTCAAGCTAATGTAGGATCAATATTCCGACCTCAAGTAATTGGGATGTCATCTATCATACCAGCTTCCACGTCCACCCATTACATACCACAAGTGCAAACCCATGGAGCACCATTAATTACTTCATCTCAACATGTTTAGGGTGTCACCTCATAACCTGTGGCTAGGTAGATGGTTCCACTAGCTATTCAGCAACACCCACCAACTCACTATAGCATACAACACCCTACAGTCCCATCTCTGAATGTTGGTCCACTACAACAATCGACAATCCAACAGTCTCCCTTTTCACAAACCATACAATAATCGAACTACTATCAATCACAATCCAATCAACTTGCTAGTTTGCCTACCACCCAAGAATGGGCAGACATAAAAAAATGATGCACTCGTTAACTGAGGAGTTAAAGCACCTTAAAATTACAAACACTGAGGAACTCAAGGTGCTAGACTTCTATCAAGATGACCCAATCCAACCTTCAGTCCCACCATTAACCTTGCTGAAGGAAATCTCATTGCCTCAACTAACCAAGTACAATGAAGAGGGAGATCCAAAAGCCCACCTGATAACATTTCGCCTAGAGTGTCTATTGCTTGAAGCCTGGCCTCATGTGATTCTTTGTGTATTTGCTATGTCCCTAATGGGAAAAGCTTTAGACTGGTACTGAGCTCTACCTCATAACTCCATATCCTCTCTAGAGGATTTGTTACATCAATTTTTCACCTGTTTTAAATATAATCTAAAGCTTGATGCCACACTAGATAGCTTGATTCAGATCAAATAGGCATTGTTAGAACCGGTGCAAAAATTTATCCAAAGGTGGAGTGCAGCCCTCAGAAAACTTCATGAGCCCATCCCTAAAACATATCTGCTCACCACCCTTAAAGTGGTCGTGAATGATTTTATTAAATCAAAACTTTATTATTTGAGTTCCCATACTTTAAGTCAAGCATTTGTACAAATTACGAACATAGAGGAGGCAGCATGAAAAAGTAACGACCTAGCTTACTCAACCTTTAAGAGCTAACATACGAGGAAAGACAAGGATATATCCAATACAACGGTAGTGGCGATAGCAAAGACAGCCCAACCTAACAATCCAAGACAGAAAGGAAAACAACCTACTGCTCCAACTAGCCATGAAAGAACCGCACCTATGCCTACACCAGAATCTTCCTAAAATAAAAACACCTACATGGGTCACACTAGTACATTCGAACAAAAGGACCCCACCTAGTATACATCCTTGCCTATGAAGCTTTCACAATTGTTAGATCAACTTCTAAAGGCTAGGTTAATCAAACATAAACAAATGTCTCCTACAGCATCTCAAAAACATGATCGATTCTATGAGTTGGCCAAGAACCCAGCTTTAGCAACAACCAATGAGCCCCCCATCCCAAGAGGCTTTAGGTTGGATAGGTTTTGCGAATATCACCAATGGTGTGGGAATGGAACTGACTACTTCTTCACCTTGAAACAAGACATACAACACATGTTCAATAGGGGTGAAATAGTATTTGACAAGGCAAACCTAGTAAGACCCTAGAACCAAGCCATGGGGGTCTACAAGGACCCCCTCAACACTAATGATGCATCGTATGTGATTAACACCAACCATGTGGAGAATGGATAGGATGTCTCAAGAAAACATTTTGTAATCCATGGGCCCTCCGAAAATATAGCTACCTCAACACTTCTTCAAACTCCTTTCGTCATATGCACGTTCCCCACGCCACAAAAATGGTTCATCATCCACGTACCCCCTTCTGTCGTAGTAGCAACCACATCATTGGAAACCTGGTCCACTCCCTTCATAATTTGGGTGCTGAAACACCTTGATGTGCAACCCCCTACCATTCCCCTGTTACCCCTGTAAGAGCATCTTACCGACAAGCTAACATGAGAGTGCCTAGAGAAGGAATGTCATGAGCACGAAGTAGGACCACCAAAGCCCATACCGTTAAATGTTGTTCCTATGAGTCCATCCACCGGTGAGTCTAGCACAAGTCACCAAGACAAGAATATTGGTACTCCTAAGGTCCCAAACTCAACATCCTTACTTGCCAACGCAAAAATCCCTCCATGAGAGATATGAATGCTAGGTCAAATGGACCAAGTCTCCATAGATAAGGGTACCCCAAATGCTAAATATCTAGCAAGTGCATTGACTCAAGTCACATAGGCTTTGAAACAAAAGAATACTTCCTTAATCCTGAATGATCTAGTAATGACTTCAACTATACATTGGGAGGCACTCGTGCGTATGTTGACTTTGATCCCTGTTAGTGAGGACCTTCCCGTAGACGAGTCATCTATTTATGTGGTACTATCCCCAAAACCTCAAGAGTCAAGGACCACATCCCTAGAGTTTTGCACTAATGACATCAAGCAGGATGAGAAAACGAGAGAGGTTACTACAACCCCCATGTTCATAACCATACAAGTCAACCATTTCAAGATACATAGGGTGCATGTTGATGACAGTGTAGCAACGAACGTAATACCATTTCCTATCATCGAAAAACTAGGGCTTATACAACAAATACAACCCACAACAACTTCATTCTTAAAATCCTTCAATGGCTCCTGTGTCGTAGTGAAAGGTATGGTCACCTTGGATTTCATAGTAGGAGACCAATTCCCCACATCAGTTGAATTCATAGCGGTTGATGAAATGCCAAGGTTTAATATGATTTTAGGATGTCATTGGCTAGCTCAACTTGGAGCCGTATCCTCACCAATCCATCAAGAGATCCATCTACCTTACGAGGGCAGTGAGATCATCATACATGGGGATACGACAACATCACTTACTTCCTCATACTCTAGAATGAATCAATTCAAAAATTGAGTTTTTTTAGCCTAAACAAGGAACCATGAGTATACTCCAAGACATGAACCCAACGTTAACTCATGATCCTACTAAAACTAAGGAATCACCAGACAACACAAATATAGGAGCTATTCCCACTGACGTCTCTTGGTCGGAGCTAACCTTTGACATCACTAGTGAAGGGGAAGGTGAGTATAAGATCATACCTACATTCCCTACCCCTCACGTCAAACTACGAAATATTAAGAAGCAACTCAATAACTAGGGTGAACTACCAAGCGTTTGAAATGACGTTAAACTACTAACCATCCTGTATGAAGTTAAACTGCCAGCGAAATTTTGCAATGACGTTAAACTAGCCACGGTCAAAAATGGCCAGTTCATTTTAAAGCTCTCGTTTTCGGCCCACTATGGCCTAAAAATGGTAAACCCTCTTCCTTTAACACAAATGTGACAGTCCATCATGACTTTAAACTGATGTGCACAGCTCGAAATGGCTTTAAACTAGAACTCGGCATGTACAAATCCACAAACTCTTAATACGCTATGTTAAATGTTCATTTACAAGTTACAAGTTACAATTTCAATTCATTCCTTCTCATTACTTTCCTCTTTTAGAAATATTGGATTTACTTTTTGTTCCTTCATTTTACATTTAACTACACGCATATGTTCATGATAATACTTGAGAAAACAAAAAAAAAAGAGAAAACATATAAAATAAAAAATGATACATGAATATGGTAATAAAATTCCAACACATTATGCCATGATTAGATCCATATTATTACATTTGTCCATCATACATTTCCATTAAACATCCAAAAATCCAAAAGATTTAATAGCTAAAGCCCGATTAACAGTAAGCTCATGAAGGGTGCTGGTCCCCAAGATCTTCTTCATCATTTGCTCTCACTCCACTAGGGCCAGCTCCATCATTAACATGTCCCTATAACAAAGCCAAAGAAAAAGCAAAAAAAGAGGTAAGAGTAATAAAGCAAATCATGAATGCAAAACTAAGAGAAACAGTAACACTAACAATGAAAACAATAAAACCATATAAAAATAAGTGCAATAATAAAACACTCACAAGTAAGGAAGGCCTTAGGTTGGACTCCAAATGCCGTAGAATCTCTTCCTCAGGCACATTTGTCCAATCCTCCTCTAAGCCAAGATCAATACTAGCTAAGGTTTTACCCTTGTCCACCGAAGTCCAGGTAGGGCACTCAAGAGAGAACATGCCTATTGAAGCCTCCCCGGAGGTGATAGTAATGGTTCTCTCAAGAGATCCCTCCACCTCGATGCACTCGAAAAACTTGTCGTAAGTAGGATGCAAGCCAAGCCCATCAATGAACATCTCCATCTGATGATGTTCAACTAACTCCTCCTTTAACCATTTCTTGTACTAATGCTCGTGGTCCTTTTGGTCTTGACCCCACTTATGTACCTTAGCAGCAAAGGATTTTCAATCATGACATTTCCTATTTAGCAAATCCATTTGTTCCCTTTGTTCTACTAAATCCCGCATCGCCTACACTTTGCTATTTAAAACCATCCAGTAACATGCATAGGTGATTTCAGATGTGCACCAGGTGCTATCACTAGACAACCGTGCAGCAACAAAATCATAACGGAATTGGAGATCCCTCTTCTCCTCTCTCTCCTTTGCTAGTGCTTCTTTCAATCAGTGTACCTCATCCCATAGATATTCAATTGAACGCCTACAAGTCCAAAGTGACTTAGTGTTCTGTACGACGCAACCAGAAACTGCATCATAAACCTTCCTAGGGACTTGCTCAATATTCCCTGGCAATTCAAGGAGGGCATCAATATGAGTTGCCTCAAAAGGATCCCATTGGAGCTTGGCACCTGCAGGTGTAAGTATCACACATATGAATTAACTATAATTAGCAACGAACGCAAAGAAACACAATAAACCCAGACACTTAGCATAAATACATAATAGACATATACCTAGATCTAGATGAGCCTATTGTAGGTGAGCGACCACATCATTAACGATGCCTGTGACAAAGTCCATTTTACTAGACATCTTAAGCCATGGCCTTAGTTGGTTAGTCGATGTGGGACAAGTAGGGGAGGTCACCTCAATCAGAACCTATGATCCTGACACCCTTGCTTGGGATGTATGTGTCTCAAAAATCTCAACATCTACCTCTGATGCTAGAAAAAATCAAGATAATAAAAAAATAACACATAAAAGTAAAAAGGGTACCAAAATATGGATTGAGCTAAAAGGAACATACCAAAAAGCCCTTTGCGGGTCAGCTTGGGTGGATAACCAGGTTGCAAAGATCCATCGAAGATACCATCAGAGACACCTCTTTCATCACTTAAATGCCTAAGTGCATCCAAAGCCTCCACAAGCTTTGTCCCCATAATGCTTGTTACATCTTCCTCTTGAGGAGTAGGAGGTTCCTCGATTGCTTCTTCCCCTTGTTTTCCTTCTTCCTCTGGCCCTGTGATGACTGCTTCTGGTTTAACCATTGGGGCCATGACCTCTCTCTCCCTCTTAGGATTTTCCTCTGAATAATACCAAAATCCTAGAATTAGTATGACATAGCATATATGTACGTTTAATAACATATAATCCAAAACACAATAAAAAAGTAAATATGTAACAATAAAATAAAATACTTACCCTCCACTGGTAGTACAAAGTGGATCTTCTTCTCTCTTGGTGGTCTCACCTCTGGAGCAGGCTCCCTTGGGCATTCATTCCTCTTCACCTTCGCCTTTGACCTCCCAACAGTCTCACAGATTAGACATTCAGCCCTTTTAACAGATGTGTGCAGTATAGGTAGTTCCAATCCCAAGCTATCACGGGAATGATGGGAACGAAAAGTTGCACCCCCAGTAGTGATAGACACTGATTCGTCAATGCCTTTGGGTGGGTCCTGAGATCTAATGGTGCTAAACAAATGAAAAATCTAGGGGTGGGCCAACTGTGAACTATCCCTTAGTATATAACGGTTATCACCATAAACTACTAAGAACTCAACAAACCTATGTAGGTACCCCATGAAGAAAGCAAATGTGAAGTGGGATTTGACATGGATGTTTGACCGTAATCTGACAATCTCTTCACGAAAGCTAGATCTAAGAAACTATGCCTAGTTGTAATGCATTCCCATCTCTAATACTACACGTACAACATGTGCAAACTCGATCCCAAGGTTCCTTCCTTGAGAGAGAGATTTAGGAAATGCCCGTGCCTAGAAGAGAGGATACAGGAAGCATCTCCATTAATTGGGTATCATCTTACATAGCAAAACCTTTAGGACCCCGAGACATGCCTAACCACTCTTCAAGCTCTTTTATGACCTGGCCTTCTTTAGTTGTTTTATCTATGGCCACCCTGGCACCATCCATTGGCATGCCAAAAAGATCAGAAAGGAACTCAATGGTCAGATGGAAAGATACCTTGACTCCTCAAACATTGAAAGAATGGGAAGCATCATCACTGAAAGAATCGACAATGGTGATCATCTCAGTCACCAGAACATTGGAAGTAAAAGCAGTGAACATGTCCATCAAACCTGCCCGGGTAAGGTGGCTAATGATCAACTCAAGAGCTTTCATCTGCAACCATTGTTGTGACTGCTCTACCTCTGCATATTTCATAAATAGGGTGGCCTCATTATGCCCTGATACAATGGCAACTTCATTAGAAGGGATGACCGCTGTAGGAACACATAGAGAAAAAAGTTAAAAAATATAGTACACGGTGATGCAACAAAAGAAAATGGAGTCTAGAGTGGGATCATTTACCATCAATAAATGGCATAGGCACATTAGGTGTAGGATCAATTCTTTGAGGAAAAATTGGCCCATTGGAGGACCAATCCTCATGTAACCAACCACAAACTTCGCAATGCTCAAAGGCCCTCAAAAATTTCCTATGCTAGTCAATGATAACACCTCTTGTTTGGTCCAGTACCGCAACATGAAGAATGGGGCTCACCATGAATGCCTCCAACGCTGTGCACGCTAAGGCAAGCCCACCATCATCATCATGCATCCCATTCTCATCAAATCGAGGCCTACATAGAAAAAGAATATTTATGCATAGAAAACCATATAATTTTAAAAGAATCAAAAAGTAAGCTGAGCAAAGCATACCTGTCCACTCTATACACTATCCCAGGTGGGTTCTGGAATAGAGTGTGCACGTGAAAGGCTAGAAAAATTGTGTTGCTACTGTTATAATGACTACAAGTAGGTAGCTCCCACACATGAGTCAAGGGACAAGTAGATCTAGGACCCTTAGCAAGGCCTCACTCAACTTTAAAAAGTCCCTCATCTATGTCAGTAATGAAGGTAAGCATGTATTTTGTAGACTCAGGGAACATTGTCTCAATGATATCATGAGCCAATTGTTCACTTAAGTGAGACCATATAACCACACTGAAATTTTGTAAGATGAATGAAAAAAAGGAGCCAACAAAGGGGTGGAACCATATTACATGAGGCCCAATGCGCATGTCATAAGGAGGTATGTCTGGTCCAAAGGGGCCAAACCAAGCATGTACAACAACAAGCTCAATCACAAGAAGGGAGGATTTAGGTCCCCTACATATAGCCAAAACATTAGGTAAATAAAGAGTCTAAGTGCTAACAATAGCATGAAATCACATAAACCAAACACATAAAAAAATTTAAATACATAGCCTCACCCCATGAGATAAGGACATTGATATCTATTTAGTGTATTTGACGCTCACTGGGGTACATTGAAATCCATTTCATAGTAAATCCACACACAAGTACAGAACATGAACACTCACTAAAGCAAGGTTTAAATCATCAGTCTCAGGAAAATAATAAACTGTATAAACATGAAACCAACAAGTAATGAACATCCCAGCAAACAATGCACATCTTCACATTTTAACTAACGTTGGGCATCCCTGGCAACTTACACTAGGAACTGCCCTAGCATCCACTCACGATAGGTCCTGTTCCTAGCAACTCATGCTGCAGGAACTCACACTGGGGCCTGTTCCCAGCAAACTTACGTTGCTTGTCTTCCACAGCACTCATGCTGGGTTCCCTACATTCCAACTCATGTTGGGAACCCTGTGGCTCATGCTGCCTAGAGAACCCTGTGCTCATGTTGCCCAAGACCCTGGTAGTCATGCTGCACAAGAAAAATTGACACTGCCTAGGAAGCCTTGGCAATCATGCTAGAAACCTCCCCCCTACAACGTAGCTCACGCTGCCAAAATAAAAAACAAGACTTCCCTTGCATCGTAGCTCACGCTACCAAAAGAATATAGGAAATCAAATTTGAAAGCTCATGTTGTGAATGATTTCGACCGCACAGCGAAGCAGTCCGTAGAAAAAACAACAATCGAAAGAGAAGGGCACAGTGAAAGATTGTCAAGTAGCAGATGATGCAATAACAAACAAATTAATTGAAAGTGTTGTGACAAATTTAAAAGAAGAAAGTATTGTAGATCACGTATGCAATATGCATGGAGAAACTTACTGCATATATACTCATCTATTTTGGAAAGGGAGTGTGTGTGATTTTTTTTAGGCAAGTTCCCTAGGATTCTTAAAGCTTTGAAAAAGCTAGAAAAGCATTTTCAATTTCTCCCCTACAACACAACTCATGCTGCCCTAGAAAAAGCTCACGCTGCCCAAGATATCCTTGGCACTCATGATGTGCTCACCCCAATGAACAAAATGCAAAGAAATCCAACTCTCCCTACAAATGCCCCACCCATGTCCTGCAGTGCCCTGGGCACTCATGTCCTGGATCACTCATGCCAACGCCATAAAAAAACCAAATACGATAGGCCACAAACTACAAAAACAAGCCCCAAATCCCAAAAATAACCCAAAATCGTGACCCATAAAAATCACGCTACCCTAGCTAACACTGTTTACGAATGCTAAAAAATAAAAAAAAAACAAGAGGAAACAAATCTATCTGTGCAGAGCTCCATCCCATGTTGGAATCCTAGCTTGGGGGAGATGCTAGAGTAGCAATTCACTCTCCTCCATGAACGCCAGATTTGCTTACCTCTTCCCTTTACCTCGGCTTGCTTTCCCTTTGCCCTTCATGGCTACCTTGTAGCTCATGCTGATGCTCACGCTACACTCCCTAGCTCATGCTGCAGTCCAAACTTCCAAGAACACACGCTAGAAGAAATAATGCCCTTGTACCTCAAAACCCCCTTTTTCTAACCTCTAATATACATTCTTAATTTAATTTAATTTATTTTCTCTTATTTTATTTTCTATTTTTTTTATTTAAATTCACCATGTTTCATGTTTAAATTTTGTTTTCATGTTATTATTTATCTCATCTTTATTTCATGCTTTGCCTAGTATTCCTCGTTATTCCAACCTCTGGAGATGAGGCCAGAATATTAGAAATAAAATTTTTTATAAAGGAAGGGAGAAAGGTTAAAATCAAAAATATATGTATATAAAAATATATTAAAGATATATAATGATGCACATAAAATCCATAAGACTTTAAAATCCTACATGACAAATTGACATGAATATTATTGGCCCAGTATGGCCTAAAACTGCCATGACCACCANTATTGGCCCGGTATGGCCTAAAACTGCCATGACCACCACTAAGTTCTGCAATTTCATTAGCACATAGATTAATTACCCGATGCCCATTTACATTTAACAACTCCTTAATCAAGCAGACGTGACTTACTTCGCTCCTAGTTTAAATTGGCAGGAGAAAACAAATGGCCGCCAAGAATATCCTTTCAACATTGTCTCTCAGTGGACCACATGGGGAGTTAAAAAGAGCAATCAATCTAGAATCCTTGGATCTAGACCCATCTGGTTATGCTAACCTAATAGCTTCCACTCAAGAAACATCAGATTGGCCTAAAAATGAGACTAAGACTTTATAATATCATTGAAGATCCCCTTGTTGAAGTCCCCATTGCCACCTGTAATGGCGAAGCTAGGACATTAAAATTAAGTGCCCTAATGGACTCACAACTTGTCAGTGACATCACTCAAGTACTGAAAGACAACATAAAAACATTTGCATGGTCATATACCAACATGCCAGGGTTAGACCCCCAAATCATCCAACAAAACATCATCCTCAATGAAAAAATCAAACCAGTGAAGCAAAAAGCACGAAAGGTTAGACCTGATGTGGTGTTAGCAATCCACACTAAAATTACAAAGCTCTACCAAGCCAGTTTCATCTAAGTTGTTGACTATTCTGACTGGGTATCAAACATTGTTGTAGTCCCTAAGAAGAACAGTAGCATACGCATATGCATTCACTTCCATGATCTCAACACAGCCACTATAAAGGATGACTTCGTGCTACCTAGCATCGATCAACTCATTGACATAACTATTGGGCATGCACTATTACTCTTTATGGATGGATTCTCGGGATATAATCAAATAAGAATCAATCTACAACATCAACTTAGGACAACCTTTATCACACCTTGGGGCACATTCTATTATACAATGATGTCGTTTGATCTTAAAAATGCAGCCGCTACATATCAACGAGCAATGACATATATATTTAGTGATTACATGCTCAATTTTCTCAATGATTACGTTGACGACATTGCAGTTAAATCTAAAGCAACCAAACAACATGCAAAATATCTAGACCTAGTGCTTAAACGTTATCTCAAATATGACCTTAGCCTCAACCCAAAGAAGTGTTTCTTTGGTGTTAAAACAGGAAAAATGCTTGGCTTCATAGGCTCTAGAACAGGGATACAGGTAGACCCTAATAAGGTTAAGGTAATAACTAACATGCAACCACCAAAAAACCTTACTAAACTACGAGGTCTCCAAGGTATATTGCAATTCATTGGACATTTTATCGAAAGGTTGATGGATAAGTTGAGACCCATGCAACACTTACTATGAAAGAATGTGCATTTCTAATGGACTCAACAATCTTAGGAAGAGTTTGAGAACATAAAGCAAGAGCTAGCTCAACTATAGACAGTTTATCCCCCTCAGAGCAATAAACCCTTCTACATCTATCTTGTAACTTCCGATTCTTCCATTGCATTGATGCTTTCTCATAAATGTAAAGATGGAGTTGAGATCCCTATATATTACCTAAGCTTTTAATTGCCTATGAACAACAATACAATGACATGGAGAAATCATTCCTTACCCTTGTCTTCTCCTTGAAGAAATGGTGGCATTATCTCTTCCGTAATCAAGTCTACATCATTTGTAAAAATAATGTACTCTGTGCCATCACTAACAACATCTATGAGTCAAGTAGGATAGCTAGGTGGAAAGCAATGATCGCTGAGTTTGACTTACACTATGTTGCTCAATCCTCCACAAAAGGTCAAGCAATAGTCACACAGTTAACCGTCTCGTCAACACATGATCAAGCAATGATTAACCATGAATTCTCAAATGAGAATGTTAATAGTATAGACACCATGCCAAATAACTACGAGGTGATCCTTTATTTTGATGGAGCTTCAACTTCCCAAGGAGGAAGTGCTGCGGTAATTTTAACATACCCCTCCAGAGAAATCCAACCCTTCACCTACTGATTGACCTTCCCTTATACCAATAACATGGTAGAATATAAAGGTCTTCTTAGAGTTCTTCACGCAGCATTAACTTCAGTAATCAAACGCCTTGTAGTTTAAGATGATTCACAGCTGGTCATTAATCAAGTCATAGAAGTTTACACATGCAAAGCTCTCCATTTGCAACCATATTGAACTTAATCAAACATCTGCTAAAGCAGTTAATAGACGTGGACATACAGCATGTCACTGGAAGCGAAAATACCATCGCTGATGCACTTGCTACACTAACCTTAAATATGACACCTGAAATGTTCCATGTGTTGCCTAGCTCTATAACAAATTATGCCGAACCTATAACCAACGCTCTCGGTGAAATGCCTATAGCATCCGTTAGCACAACACACGCAATAGAATGGTACGATGACATAAAAGAGTACCTTCTATGAGGTGAACCTCCACAACATTTGACAAATGCTCAAAAAGACGTCGTCCGAAAATGCTCTCAGCAGTATGCATTAATAGGGGACACCTTGTGTTGCAAATCCTATGAAGGCATTTTGTTGATGTGCGTTAGTACTATCAACGGTCAAAAAATTATAGAACAAGTCCATGAAGGAATTTGTGGAGGGCACATAGCACCCAAAGAAATGGAAACAAACATTAGAAGCTTCGACTACTACTGGCCGCACATAGAGTACGACTGCTTCTCCAAGGTCAAGACATGTGACATTTGCCAAAGGCATGGTAACCTAGTACATGTGCCACCTAACAAATTGAATATAACACAAATCACATGGCCATTTCAAAGATGGGGATTAGACTTAATTGGACCGATAATGCCATCATCCTCTGCAAGACATAGCTTCATTATCATTGCAACTGAATACTTCACAAAATGGGTAGAAGTTATTTCCCTTAGAAATACCACTTCTAATCATGTTTTCAATTTCATAATAGAAAACATCATGATCCATTTTGGTATTCCGATGACCATCTTTACTGAAAATGGACCACAATTTAGCAGTGCATATACTAAAAGCTTCTATGAAAGCCTGGGTATTAAACATGCATTCTCGTCACCTTACTACCCACAGAGAAATGGTTAAGTAGAGGCTACAAAAAAAATGTCATCATGGTGCTCAAAAAGATGTTAAATCAAAGCAAGAGGTAATGGCACAAACAATTAGTCTATGAATTATGGGCATACAGAATGACACATCAAACATCTACAGGTAAAACTCCATATAGTCTTGTATACGAATCTGAAGCTGTTTTACCTTTAGAGTTACAAGTTCCCTCATTGCAGATAGCTCTCTCAGGCCTCCTCAATGAAATCAAAAGTAATGAACTGCACATTGCTGACCTTGACATGGTGGAGCAGGAACGTGTACGAACACTTGATCAGATCGAGTGGTACCAGAAACAATAGCAGTAACAACACAAACACGATCTGCATAAGCTCCCAATTAAAGAAGGAGACCTAGTCCTTCAAGTTGTCCGTGACCATCCAGATAAATTCTCAGCTAACTAGGAAGGACCTTACTTAGTCACCAAGGCATACAATAATGGAGCATTCAAGCTTGCTGACTTGGATGAGAACGAGTTCTCTAATCCTACAAATCACCTATACCTAAAACGATACTATGTCTGATGAACTTGACGTATGTAATGATCCTGGCATCATGACCTAAAATTGATACCATAGAATGATCCTGGGGTTATGACTCGAAACTAGCACCACAGAATGTCCTGGAGTCATGATAATAAACCGACACCATAGAGCTCCATCCTATATGAGACTAAACTACCACACTTATCTGCCATGACATAAAACTAGCATGCAAAGTCCACTAAGACTATAAATTGGTTTGCCTCTTCATAGTCTGCTACGACTATAAACTAACACTGCACCATCTGCTACGATGCTAAAATAGCACCATCCAAAGGGTTATGATGTGAAACTAACCTACAACAATCCACTAAGACTATAAACTGGCGACATCATCGATGACCAGGCAATACTTGAAAAGATATGTTACTGCAATTGGTTGTATCTGTTCCACAAAAACTTGCTGCATAATTTGTCTCATGGATCTGAATGAGGCTGATGTTGTTCATGATCCTTTTTGCTATGAAATTGCACATAGTGGCTCCATCTCCTTGGTTTTTTTCAAGTTTAAAGTGCTTAGTTAACCGTTTCATTTGTGGTTTTCTTATCTTCTTGGAGTTGTGTTTGTAGGATGACATGGTTGAGGCATTCGTGCATAGATGCATTTCATCATGACGACAAGGTATCACATTCTTTCTAACGCCCACAACTAGCTTAATCAATCCATTCATAAGTACACTCCTCATACATTCCCTATTTCCCATCATGTTCCCCTTACCCTATTCAATTACACCCCCTTGATACACATCCCAAAACTCTTGGTACACTATTGCACAATGTGATTCTCTAAGCAAGTTGCAACGTAAAGCACAGTATACGGTATATGATACAAATGCAAACACATGAGCACAAGTATAGTACTAAAAGCAAGCTCTTCCAAAAAGAACAAAAAAATAAAAAGGAAAAACAAAGAAAAAAAAGAAAAAACCAAAAAGAAAAGAAAACAAACAAATAGAAAGAATAAAATAATAAAATATCAAAGAGAAAAATGCATGAAAAAAGGTCTACATGACCCTGTTGACATCACAAGATCATTGGCTCTTCTCATACCTGCCCCAGGCAGGAAGGCAATTGTCTTGGAAAAACAGCTACACTCGTGTCTCAAGTGATCATGTAGCATATCATCACATGGCTTTGGCTATTTACAACAAGCTCCTATAAACACTCTACAAGAGCCCTGTTTCTCCAAAGAATGCACTTCCTATGTCTTGGTTCCGAGTCTGCTGAAAAAATTGACATTCGACAAGAACTAAAGATATGGCTTGTTCATGTGAGAGCAATCCTCTCCCACAATTCCAACAGCAATTATAACCCTTTATCAACTCTTGATTTTCCTAGTTACAACTAATCCCCTTGCATCTTCAACTACACTTCCTCAATCCCGTGTACTTTTGAACATGATGCAATGACAATCCCCTTGATAATGCTTGGTACTTGGTTGGTCACGGTGTTTTGTACTTCTTTCTCGACACCTCTTGGGTGGATTCCTCCAGACGTCAACAAAGAGGGGCTAATGAAACACGACTAATTTTGGCCTAACACTTTGAAACAAGAACAACATAGAGCCTCTTCAGCTTTTGGGAGACAAAAATTTGACTAAGGCATCTAACTCACACTGAGGTCATGCTAGCAACATGAGTACAACATAAGCAACTTTAAAAGTTTTAAAATCAAGTTAAAGATGGTCTAATATGAAGGTGCAAGCCATTCTCAAGGGCCACTATGGTCTGTTCCAAGTTTTAGCATTTTGGAGTTCAAATTTCAGGTCAAATTGCATAAGTTTTCTCACTCACAGTAATGGTCACGCTGAGGTCACGCTGCCAACATGAGTGCAGCATGAGCAACTATGAGAGCCTCGAAACTAAGCTGAAATGATTTGATTTCAAGGATGCAAGTCATCCTCAAGGTTCATTGTTGACAACTTCAAGTTCCAACCTCTAGAATTCTAGATTTTAGGTCCAAAATTATAAGTTCTTGTAGCTCACGCTATGGTCACGCTGCACTCACACTGGCAGCATGAGTCCAACGTGAGTTGCCAAAATTGGCTCAAAACAAGTCACTCTCAAGCTTAGTTTTTGACTTGAAGCTCATTCTCAGGGTCAGACACAGTCAGGAAATCATTGCACTTAAAAACAGGCTTCAAAAATCAAAATTTAATGTGAAATATGTCATTTTTAGCTTACTCATGCTAAGGTCACATTGAGGTCATGCTGACAACATGAGTACTAGTCATGCTTAGTCAAAATCATTCCAAACACACACCTTGGAAACACTAGGACAAAATCAACTCATGTTGGAAGCTTTGATGAAAGAGGGATTCCTCAAACAGCCACAAAACCACTTAAATCGACATCCTACAGCAGTCGATTCAAAGACTGAGAAGTTTCAAGCAAGCTAGAGTCAATCTCTCTTATTGTAAATTATCATTTTCATTGTAAATTTTCATCAATTGTAACCTTACCAAGCTCTTATGCTCAAAATTGTATGTGCTTCCATGAGCTTAAGCTATCTTGTGTAATCCAACACACATTGTAAGATACAGTGTATCCGGTCAAGAACGTAGCCTGCCCATGTGCGTCCAACTCACACACGTGTCCATCTCTCTGTCATTGAATCCATATATGAATTCTGCACCCAAGCCTAGCCAAACCTTATAAATACCTTATCAATTCACATAAACAGGGTTGGCAATTTTTAAGGTTAATGACTTAGGAAGCACTAACCAGCAACGTTGGATGCTCAAACACATGTGACTCCTAGCAGCCAAGCACTTTTGAAACACATCATCCCAGGGCTTGGCACTTGACTTTCCATCTAGATGCATAGCTATGCTTTGACTAGTGCACACCCTTTCTAAGCAATACAATATAGTTCATTTTTCCTTCCATTACATTGTTTACTCTATTTTACATTTAGTTTACGTCTTGTTTGCAATACTATTCTATATACGATCTGTTTGCGTTTTGTGCATCACTGTTCCATTTCGAACATTAGTTACAATAACCCCAATGCAAGTCATGGCTTATGTTCAGGGAAGCCCTTGGTTGATTTGCATGTAGACCATCCAAGGCACTCTGCCTTCATTTTATTTTCAATCTTGCCCTCACGCGAAGGTAGGGTCAGCTGTACCCGTCCAGTGATCCCTCAGTGTTTGTTTTTCCCTTCCATCCTTACATTGATGATTTCGGTTAGTACAATAATTATTATTATTATAATTTAAGCACACTAAATGTTTCTCTAATCCAAAATTTCTTCTTCTCACAGGCATGATATTTCAAAATCACTAGTGCCTTAAGAATTCAAATTGGTGTACACTCATCTAGATGAGTTTGTATGTAAATTCACTTTCATCCTACATTAGGATGAGTAGCTATAGTAGAGAGATATGGAGGGTAAGGTTGTGTTGCCTCTAGACCAATCTACTCTTGGGATGCTGCTCCAAACTCTTAAGAGTTTGGACATCCCACAAAAATACAACATAAACAAGATCGACACCAGGAGAAGCAACATGATGCTATGAAGGAAAAATGATTTACCAATTCATTGTTCCTATTGAAGCAAGATGATAATTATGAGCCTCCCTCTGGGGGTTTTCAACATGTAGATTTTCCACCCCTTGACTCTGGTGAAAGGGGCTTAAACCTGAATCTATAGTTTACTATTAATAATCCATGTTCAAGAAAACGTGGGAGTCAAGGCAGGGGCTCAGGCAAGCACCATGATGAAAAAAAACCTAATGATCATGGTCATGACAAGTAGAGAGGAGGTGGCATACACTGTGTATGTGGTAGTCCTTCTCCATCTTTGTTCTTTTCATTTGCGTCTTCTTCCTCCTCCTCTAAATCTGATTGAAACTGTAGGGTATGAGACCATGATGAAGATGAACATTAGGACAATTATTGTAAGCCCTACCATGAATGAAAGGGTAGTAAGCAACATCATAGGTATCATCAAAATCATGATGATGATGAGCCTTTGCTTGCAACTTGAAGCATGCTGAACATTGTAGAGGTAGTCTAGATTCCAACCAGGCATGTGAAAGATAACAGAATCAAGTGGTTGGATATGAACAATAGCCCTAGATTTAAGGGGGGATATAACTCAGATCCATATACCCATCTTCAGGTCTTTCACAAAACCTATGCTTTGCAAAACATGGAAAATGATTAGCAAAACCTAAAGCTATTCCCCAAGAAACTCATAAAAAAAGTAGAAAGTTGGTACCACTTCTTGGATATGAAATCAATTTGCAAATGGATTATGATACTTGAGCTACTCAATGAAAAATATTAGACGTACTCCAAAATATCCAATTTGAGAAAGCAAATCCAAGGTTTATGACAAGGATCACATGAACCCTTGGACACAACCATGGCTAGGTATTATTCCCTTTTGCATAGATGTCTTGGCCATGGTTATTCTCAACTGGAGTAGCTTCACCATATCATAGATGGGCTCCAATCCAAAACAAGGAGAACTCTTGGGGTATATGCCCAAGGGAGACTGTTAGAAGTAAGATCTTATTAGATTCAAAGGTTGATTGAGCAGGTTATAAAAGAAGAAGATGAGTTGAGAAAATAGGAAAGTGTTAAGGAGTATAATTGAGACCCTTCCATCAACAAAAGGAAAGTTTGATTCTATGACAATGAGGGGGAGGCACCACTTAATAAAGTGGTCTAGTGAAAAACCTTGCCAATTCAAAAATCTATGTCTAAAAGTTTGGCTAAGGTTGATAAAATATGAAAATATTTAGATAAAAAATTTTAAATGACTCTAAAAGTTGTAGAAGAATCTAAATAACAATCTAGTAATCATGACCACAAGAGAAGAAAAGAAGTTAAATGTGCCTACCAAAGGGGTAAGGGTAAGGCTACAATAGTAGAAGAGGTTCTGAAGTTAGAATCAAATGATGATGGTAGATTTGACATCTACCAATATGAACATCCCAAGGGATGTTTCCCTATTGTGTCACAGTTACAGGAATCTAGGATGTATGCTCTCAATCCTAGACTAGCACAAAGACAAGAACCTAGAAGGTTTCCTTATCCTCAAGGCAACCTAAGGCAGTTCCACCAACAATAATAGGATTATTATCCAAGTGGAGCTCCACCACAACTGTACAAGTAGTAGCATCNTAATAGGATTATTATCCAAGTGGAGCTCCACCACAACTGTACAAGTAGTAGCATTAGTTGCAACACCCACAATCATGGGGGATGCCCCCACCAAGTTAGCAGTACCCTTACATGCAGCTAGATCCATATGAGTATTATGTTTAACAATCCATGTCTCTACATGACTCTTCTAATCATGCTTCTTTTCAACATCACTACTACCCTCTAGATTATTATCAAACTCATTCTCCATCCCCTAGAGGAGAATCCTCATATCCTTATCATCCTCCTCATCCTTCAACACATGTTCCTCCACCCTCAACCTAATTATCGCCTACTCCATGCATGCATGGCAAAATTCCTACACAGCCACAACAATGTAATGCTACCAAGGCTATTAAGTTACAGCTAGCTCCTTAGTCAAGTGGTTTGGAACCTAAACCCCATAGAATATCATTCTTCTAAACCAATAGTCCTACTATGCCCTCACGTACTTATGAGGCTGGTCACCATATGTCTCCTTCATCCTCTACATCCATTCCTTTCAAAAGCTCTTCAAACCAAACACCACCCAAGATTCACACCATCATGTTAACTCATGTTATATCTAATTAGATCAAGGCTAGAAACCTTCCCAAGAAAAGAGCTAATCCTAGAAATTCACTCATCTACTTGCAGATTATAGGAAATGAACCATGCAAGGCTCTTCTTGATTAAGGTTCTAGTGTTAATCTAATTTCCCATGAAATATACAATGCCTGGAACCTACCTCCTCTCAAGAAGAGCAATATTAATCACTATTCCCTTGGGACTAGTTGAGGACATTATGACCATTATCTATGGATGATCATATCCTGTTGATTTCCTAGAAATCAAAGTTAATAATTGCAAGGAGACTTTCCAATCATTATGGAAAGGGCTTAGTTCAACATTATTAATGTGTGAATGGGCATCGTAGGTCTTTCCATGAAAATTTTCAAGGAAAATGCACTCAAAAGGATTGAGAAGAAGCGAGTTCCGTGCATTGCGTATAGCGATATAGGATGCAAATGTATGTAGAAACTCTAGTCTATTAAAAGCACATCAATTAAAGCATGCAGATATTGTGTAGAAGAATATGAAATCCAAAAGTGCTTGTATGTAGTAGCCATTAAATAGGAGGGCACCTAATGACTGACAACTAATTCTAAGAGCAACACACTTTGCATGGAACCTACTGAGAGCCTAACTTATGCCTATGTTGAAGGCATGGATGAACTAGAGCAAGTTTATCATCAACTCTCTGATGATGAGCCTAATGATACCAATTGGGGTGAGTTGGAAATTCTCGATAGTTTTAAACAGAAGCCCTAAGAGTTGAAAAATCTACCTACTGGCATGAAATATGTATTTCTAAAAAATGGTAAGCTAGTGATAATTAATGCCAACATTGCTTCTAAGTAGAAAAATATGTTGTTGAAGGTGATTAAAAAATGGCCAAAAGCCTTTGCTAGGTCATATCCTAAACTCATAGGGATTTATCATAGGATATGCTAGCATTACATCTATACTAATCTAGCTATGAAGCCAAATAGGTAGCTATAGTGATGGCTGAATCCCAAATTGAAATAGATCATGAAAGAGGAAACTAAACAACTCCTTAAGGTGAGGTTCATCTATCTAATTGAACTGAGAATGTGGTTGCTAATCACTTATCTCAGGTATGATGGGACAACAAAAAAGATGAGAGCCCACTCTCTAACCAATTTCCTATTGAACTCCTCTTTGTGAATGCAATAAATGAACAAGTTCCCACTGAACCAAAATGGTATGATGACATCCTTACTTATCTTCTCACTCAAGAGATGCCACAAGAATTAGACCACTAGAAAAAACAATAGTTTCTTTATCAAGCCAAATGCTTCACGGAGATTAACATACACCTTTATAAGGTGTTCTTCGATGGCCTAGTTCATTAGTATGTTCCTAATGCTGATCAACTGCATGTTCTCCAAAATGCTCATGAGGGTCCTTGTGGGGGCCACTATGTAGGGAGGTGCAGAATCATTAAAATCCTGATGATAGGGTACTATTGGCCAACAATCTTTAGGGATGCCCACTGATTTGTCTACTCTTGTGAACACTATCAACAAGATGGTGGGATGACCACTTAAATGGAGGGACCTTGCCAATGGCTCTAACTATTGGAACTCTTCAACATTTGGGGCATAGTCTTCATGAGTCTCATCACACCTATGTAAAATGGAAAGGTGTACAAAATAGTCATTGTTGACTATTGTATGAAATGGGAAGAAACAATAGTTGTCACCAACTATACATATTCCAATGCACAATGGTTTTTACAACAAAATTTTATAAATAGGTTTGGAGTGCCATGTGTACTAATTTTTGATAATGGTACTCATTTTATAAGTGATACTTTTTGCAAGCTCATGCAATGCCTGGGGGTTGAACATAACTTAACAACACCCTACCACCCCCAAGCTAATGGTCAAGCAAAGGTTACCAATAGGGAAATCATAAAAATATTAATAAGAACAATTAGGAAATATAGGAGAGACTAGAGTACAAAACTTAATGATGTCCTCTAGGCATACCACTCAACATGGAAACTTCCTATAGGCTACTCTCCCAATGAGCTAGTGTATGGAAAATTACCAACTCTTCTAATTTAATATGAGCCCTATACACTTTCAATAGCCTATGACCTAAACCTTAACTTCATCCTAGAAAAAAAGAGAGAGGTTGATCAACCTTAACGTGCTAGATGATAATTAATTGGTGGCCCTGTCCTTGAATGAAGTACATAAAGCATTCAGTAAATAATGCCATGAACTTAGGATAAGAAAGGTGAAATTTCAACCTAGAGATAAGGTTCTCTACTAGAACCCCACACATGTACCTCAATGAACTAAGTTCCAAATGTTGTGGAAAGGGTCATACATCATTTATGAAACCTTTCTTGCAAGGGCCATGTTAATTTACAAACTTGAGAGCCACAGAAGAAATATCTATTCAACATGCAACAACTAAGACCTTTCCACAAGTCTAAGCAATACAATGAAATCAATGCCTCATTGGATGGACAACCACACTCAATATTTCAGATCTCCTCCTTTCAACTCAATTGTGGGGGAGATGGCCATCTGTGCTAATTATTAAATTGGCTCTTTAGTTGTTCTAGTTTTTTGTTTTACACATTTTTATCTTACACTTTGTTATTTTTCTAGATTTTTGTTTGATAACATCATTCATATGTTTTATTTTTCTTGAATATTTTAAAATTTCCTTTATATTTTTCCTTATTTTGGTGTGAATTTTTCTTGTTTTCTAATAAAAGAGATCTATTGCCAACAAGACTTAGTGATGTTATAGATGGTTACTAATGGTGGTTTGTACCTAATGTTTTTGATTGCTAATATCTAGTTTCTATTTTTGATTTTTGATGATTGATGACTAAGATAGGTAATGAGTCCACATCATCCATTCATCCACCAACTCTATGGTTTTCCTAATTTTGGAAGTATGAGGTTCCTTTTTCATTAATAAAATTTTAACAATCTTGTGACCATAGTAGTTTTCAAACTTGGAAAAGATTCAAAGGTTTAAAAAGGATATGACTTTAAGAGGATTCAATACTCTTTATGCCTCTCTACTTACTTGAGTGCATGTGTGTTTTCATGGATTTCCTACTATTCTGTGTCGACCAATAACAAGAAGTTAAATAAGTCTTTGCATGGTGTGGTTCCAACCACAAAAATTCATAAAAAAATAAAATGCCAAAAAATAAAAAAACATGATGAAAATTAAAAGCACACTTAGACAAAATAAATGGGCTATAATCACTTCTTATAGGACTAGAAAGACATGTCACCCATGTTTGAAGGTCCCCTCTAACTCAAGCCCTTTTTCACTTCCTACTTCTCTTTTCTTCTCAAATGAGGAATGATGGTTATTTGTGGGAGCATTCTTGTGTCTCATGTAGGTGGACTAGTCCTAGAGTGAGGATGTGAAGTCACTAAAAGTGGTTGGATTTGGTCTGGAATAAGGATGAACTTTATTGATTCATTTAACCATGAAATTCACAAGGGACTTCATGTGATTCTGATTAGGAAATGCATTCCACTCTCTATCTCATCCATCAATTCTTTCCATAACTTACCTTACTACCAATTTTCTTATTTTATTCAATGTCTTAGTTTGACATGTTAAAATTCTTAGGTAGACTCTTTAGGTTTCAATTCTTAACTTTTTGTAACCATTAATCAATTGTGGGGGCCTACAAACTCATTAGTTAAATTTATGTAAGGCCAAAAAAAGGACATAACCCTACGATGGGGAGGACACTTGCATAGCCCTTGGTTAGCCTAGTTAAGTTCCTTATCCTTAGGCATTTTGGTAATCAAATATTTTGTAGGCCCCATCAATTGCATCTATGTACTCCTTCAGGCATTTCTCCAATCATTCTCCATATTTTAAGAAATCTCAAGCACTCTTCATGTATTTTATTATGGTCTTGGCTTTTTGGACTTCCACTTAACTCTAATTTCATTCAAAAACTCCTTCTATTTTTTTGAATTTTGACTTGTTTAATAGTGGTTAATAGTCATGTCAACTAGGCCCAGTCGATGCAACTAACCATGTTGGCCATGCCCCATCAATGAGGTGCAATCAACGCATGGGAAAAATTCTATATATAGTGTCCACCACTTAGAAATTTTTTGCCATTTGCTTAAAATGTAAGGGGACTTTTTGTAATTTTTCAAAGCTCAAAACCTTTCATAGCCTGTAACTTTCAAATGATTTGTCTAATTCACTCCGTTCTTTAGCCCTATAGCTTCCGAATGTATGCTTTACATTGTGTAGGTCACAAACCTTAGGTTTTTGATAGAAAATGTTTTACAGTTTTTCTAACCTCCTCCCACCCCATGGATTTAATGAATAACATACTATTAAATCATCAACCCATGAGATTTAAACCCTTCCAACACACTTCAATAAATAATTTAATCAAATAATAACAAAATAATATTAAAATAATCAAACTGGCCATGATCAAAACTTAGCCAAGTGTAACTACCCCAAGGGATAAGGTATTTCAAATGTTTTAAGGCTACACATTAAGTGCTAATCCTTGGTCATGTTGTGATTACAAATGGCACCTAGACCAAAATGCCCATAGGAAGGAGGACCATCTCAACCAAGGGACAAATGATCTAAAGCTAGAAGGGAGTAGCAAGAATAAGCCCAAGAATAAACAATAGAAACTCATGCAATGGGACCTCTTCAAGAGGAACTTGAATTGAAATCTATCTAATAGATTCTTAAGGAAGCAACCATAACTAAACAATCCCATCGAGATGAGGTTCCAGGATTGATGCCAAGACTAGAGGTCATATTGACTCAGGTCTACCTTGATCAAATCAAGCCTCATGACATCCAATGTTTAGTTCTCCAAGAATTGAAATTTGGAGCATTCTTAGAACATGCTCCACTAGAAGTCAAGCTGCAATTGAAGAACTCTCCCATATGACCAATCATCACTTTCAGTTGGGAATAGTACATAGGAGAGACATATCTCTTTTGCAATGATAGGTGGGTAGGAGTCATTTTAAAGATTAAGGACATTCAAGTGGCCTACTTGGTGAAGGCCATTGCACAAGCCCTTGGATTGCCTAATATTAGAACAAATTTGATAGAGATCTCTACATAAGAAGATCCAAAAGTAAAGAAGGAGTGGACCTAGCGATGTTATGGAGTGGACCACAAGGAGTATGGTGCACTCACCCCTGCATAGCATGTACAGTTCAAGATAGAAACTTATTACCTCAATCTAATGGTGAGGCCTAGTAAGGTGATTGCATTCTACCCATGTGTGTGCTACTCTAAGTGAAAAATTTCCCCTATGAACCTTCCATAGCCAATCTATCTAAAGATAGAGAAGCCATTTAAGGAAAATGAATGTTGAAGGAAGGTCTTGCCCTTTTCCTACGTGATTAAAAAATTATGCAAAATGGCAAGAATAGTTCACTATGCAAATGATATAATCGAGCATACTCCTTCTACCTCTTGGTTAGAAATGATGAAAGATAAGATCCCTAGAAATAGGAGCAACAACCACCACCTTCACCATCCATTCATGAAACAATTCCAAAGTCCTACACTACCCTTGAATGAATGCATGAGATCTAAAAGTAGCTATTACATGAGCAAGAGCAGTAAGTAGGAATGAGTGGTGGCAATCCATCTATGTATTGCCCAGTGATGTGTCACCTCAATGAAGTGGCTCAAACCATTATCCAGATGGAGGGAGGTGGGCCAATGTTTTCAACCTAAAGAATACAACTACTTACAAGATTAAATCCTAACATCTAAGAGGTAACAATCTCTCTTTTACAATGGTAGTAATTCCTAGACATCTCAAGGAATGCCACTACTTTCTCAATGCATTTAGAGATGGGTAAGGGGGAAATTTTCTTAGTGATACAATACCATGGGTAAGAGATAGTAATAGAGGTGGTTGTTGATAGAATTTTTGAGGCATTAAATGCACTTGTAGCATTTGTACTAGTCATTTCTCCACTCAGAGATGTGCAGACATCCGTAAGAATAGTTACCGAAAAATTAAGTGCAATCCAGAACAAGGAGTTGTTGGACTAACACCAGGAAACTCATTCTGGATGTCTTTAACCTTCTGAATATAATCACTATAGCCTAGTTAGAGCTGATAGAAGGGGCAAATGCATTATCATGGATGGATAACCCAAAATAGCCTAGGCTCAAAATTAGTACCTGGCTATAGAGGTTGCTGAATTAAGAGCCCACCTTACTAATCTTATACTTTTTAGCCTTGCACTAACCCATGATGAAGCTTCTTAATAGCTTCAACAAAAGCTCAAGAAAGTTGAGGATGCGAAAAAGATGGTGATCTTTGATTAGTCCTTGGCTAATGTCCCATGCATAATATCCAAAAGACCTTAGATAAGACTCACCAAGAGAATGTCATCTTGACTACAAAAAATCACTACCTACAAAATGTTGATGTGCAAAAGCAGCAAATGCAAGATTTCATCCATCAACAATAGGAGCAACTAGCTACAGTAAATGATAAACTTAGAAGATTAGCAACCAAAAACAAAAATATCTCCATGAATGAAGCCTGAGCCCTTTGCTAGAAATCTGCAATATAGGTAGCCACTTGGAAAACTGAGGCTCTCAAATTTGAGAGTCAAAAATCACTACAGAGATCAAGCTAGTCTACAAAAAGAAATCAATGAAAAACATATTCAAATGATGAAGGTGAAAGTTAATGATACCCTTCAACAACATGACGAAGGAGGTGATGTCTGGCAGGCTATCTTTAATGGGCTTAATGGTTATAACAAGGTAGAGATCTACATGAAGGAGCTGTAGATCGAGGAGATGATAGAGTACATGGAGCTTGCTAATCTCTATTATGCAAATTTTGCAATGCTAACTACTAGATGGTCATGGTTTAAACTAAAGAAACATGTGGCTAGTTCGTACTTATTTTATGAAGCTGAGTTTAACATCATAAAGACACTAAACAAAAGCTTGAGGTGGAAAATGCAAAACTCAATGTTCTTAAGAAGCACTTCACCAATCAATGGTCTACAACTTAGAACCTAGCCAAGAAACTGAGTACCATCAGCTACAGAATGCAATAAATATGTTCAATGTTGAACACAAATGTTTTGCTGCCTAGTTTGTTAATATGAAGTAGTTGTTTCTAGTAATGCCCTATTCTTAGGATGTTCCCACACTAGCCCACATTCATGATGTAGCATGGACCATGAATGATCCCAGGAGTAAGGATGAGAAGATGAATGCACTATTAGACACCTTCCATCTTCCACCAAAATTTGTAGCTACTACAAGAAAACCATAACTACCTCAACCACCATGTGCACTTGAAGTAAGAAAAGATCCTTTAGAGCCTCAGGAGCCTCCACTGCCTGAGACCATTTGAACTTCTTCCTCATCTTCATGCCATCAGAGGAATTTTATTTGTCATTTTTGCCCTAGTGTTCAATTTTGTAATCTTGAATGCCAAAATTTTGTAATGATTGTAACTCCATACACTCAAGAACTTGATGTTTGTTCATGTTTTTTGTGTTTATGTATGTTAGTAAATAGTCTATAATCCCATACCTTTACAAAATATTGTAAGAAAATTTGTCCTCATTTCATTCACTCAAGGATGAGTTTTCATTCAGTCATGGGAGTATGATGAGTCGTGTTTTCTAGGTTACATCGATGAGGCCTCATTGATGCCACCTCATTGATGTGACCCCATCAACGTGGTCGCATCGATGTCAAATTTGATGCACTGATGTGGCCTCGTTGATAAAATGTCTATTTTTTCCTATAAATATGTGCTCGCCTACTATGTTTATGGCATCTTTTCTCATAGTTGTAGTGGAGCTCTTACAGTTTTGTTGTTTGAAAGTTAGAATATTTTTCTAAGTGTTAATAATAGGAGTCAAAGAGTGTAGAAATCTTTATTTGAGCATTTTTGTACTTGAGCATGGCCGTGTGTGCAGCAATAAAGATGAGCTTTTTGATAAACCTTACAACACTTTGAAATAGATTAATTTTTCATTTATGCATTTAATGCTTTATGAAATTTCCTTAAATTCTTTAAGTGATTAATTAATCTAAATAAAATATAAATTAATTAAGCACATAAGTACGACCACTTTGAACATACACTTGGCACTTGGTAATCCTAGTAACGCTTAATGTTTGGTAACCGAGTAGCATTAAATGTGTTCAAGATGTGTATAGTAAGTGGGAAGGAATACTTATGTTAGGATTAGTTAGATGTAGCTAGTTAGATTAAATTATCAATTTAATTATTTATTTTATTTTATTCATTATTCTTTATCCTTAGACAACTTAAAATATAAAACATAAAAATGATAAAAATCATATGCCTTAGTTGCACATAACCATACCTTTGCATTTCATAGGTGTAATTGTGAAGACAATGATTGTAGTGGTTAGTTTCACTACCTATATACTAGTGTACTTAGAAGGCTATAAGTCCTCCAAATTCTACTTGATTGCATGTGAATGCTTAGTGATTCGTATGGTTGGGCGTAGGGTCTACTTGTCGCTCATCATTTGTCAATTAATCAAGAATGGTTGAATGTTCCTTTAATATTTTGGATGATAGTCTTTCAATGTAGGTCTCATTTGTATCACTTTCCTTCTAGCATATCCAAGATCCTTAGCTAGTTTTAAAAAGGTATTTCCTAAAGTCATTCTTTGGTTACTCTTGTAAGGGATCTCCATCATTAACCATCTTGATCAAAGATAGCCCCAACAACCCTCCTCCTCCTTCCACCTCAAGACACATATTCTTGTCCACAAATATGACCCTATAAAGACCATCCTAATAAATCCATTTTTTGTTTGTTAATTGATCAAGAATGATTGAATGTTCCTTTATTCTTTTGAATGATGGTCTTTCAATGTAGGCCTCATTTTCATCACTTTCCTTTTAGCATACCCAAGATACTTGGCTAGTTTTAAAAAGGTATTTCCTAATGTCATTTTTTAGTTACTCTTGTAAGGAAACTCTAGCCTTAACCATTGTGATCAAAGATAGCCCCAACAGTTCTCTTCCTCCCCCCACCTCAACATGCACATTGTGCCCTAAGTTAAGAAGGGATGAATAGTCTTTTCTTTCTCATCATTCTAGGTAAACATTAGATTACCTTCCTCTTTAATTGATTGTTTAAGAATGCTAGGCAATGGGCTCTTTTATGAAAGCTTTCTTGTAGGTCAAAAATTCATTTTTTAGTTGGCTACTTGAGAATCAAGCTATTCTAACCTCAAATAATATCCAAAAAAGGAACATACAACTAGCTTCCCATTGTGTCTTATGCCAAAATCATGAGGAAATATTGGATCATCTATTTATCTAATAATCCTTTAGATAAACAATCAATTTCCTCATTAAGAGAATGTTGCCCCCAGCACCACCACCCCTTTAAGATTGATTTTTAGGCATGGATCATTTACAATAATGATAAATTTTCATGTTTGGTGGATATTTCTTATTGGTTAGAAATCACATAAAGTGTTTGTGTTAAACATATAAATGCATATTCTACCATAAAAAGGCCTTGTTCATACTTAAAGTAGCTATAAAATCCATCTAGCAACTGGATAAGTTGAAAAACACCTGCAATGTTCTTTTCTCTAAAACATGAGCCTGTCATTAATCATGAAGACTTACAATTATATCTAATACTTATTTTTTTAATGGAAAATAGGTGGAACAACTACCATTTTACTTTTCATGGATGCCTATTTTCTTGGATTTTCTAAGTAATCTAGAGCTAAAATGGTAAATTATTCATTATGAAAGGAATAAGTATGAGAATTTTTCCTATTTCTGTTACATTCACCATTGGGGTTCTACTTGGTGAAGTGATAATTTTTCATGTAGAGTGCTTTAACATTGTGGAGGTACAACAATTTTTGGAAAGAAGCTGATATCTATGATAAAAAAGGTAGCCCCCACACACACCCCTCCTTGTGAAGGTGAATTGATTAGTTATTCCACCCTTAACATTAAGGATACTTTGTTGTATGGACTCATATTTCATTTTTTATGTACATTCCTACTTGATGTAGTGAGGGATATAATGTGCCTTCCCTTGTTTCTTATGGAAAAACTCCATAAGAAGCAAACATAGGTACTATTCTCCTACTTGTTTCTTATCCCACAAGAAGGCTTACTAGGACTTCTTGTTAAGGTTGTATGGGGTCTCATAACCTCATCGCATCCTTCTATGTTAGTTTTGTTAGTGCTAGAACCACCAAGCATCCATGTTTTAGAGTTGTCAACTTTACTCTTTGTGCTCATTACAATGATGAGTGATTAGTTTGACAAGGAGGTAGAGGAGCTCATCATTACACTTGGAGTTGGACACCCCAAACCTCCTTTTGGGTATGTTGTCGTTGTATCACTTCACATGCCTCAGAAGCCTAGAGCCTAGCATGCTATGGATTTGATTCTAGGTTAAATTATTTTGAATTTTTGACCTCCTTTACAAATGATGTATTCCATCTCATTTCTTCAACCTCGATATTGAAGAGAAACTAATATCATCACCTATGCCACCAAATGCTAACATCAAAATTAATTTCAAGTCCACCTAAGTGGCCTCCTTCCTTTGGAAAGTGAGTTGCTACTACCTATCATTCCTTTTCATTAGGAAAATGGCCTAGGTAATTTCTTCATTGTAGCACTCTAATCTCTTGCTTTCTATTGTAGCTCATCCACATCCAACCAACATCCTTAAGTCTCCCATCGCTACTTGACAAGATTTTTATCAATCAACATACTACATCAATGTGTGAAGATGAATTATCCCCCAACATGATCTTCTAAAGCTTCACATCTAATGTCGCATGACAATTTGTAGATGGATCAATACACATCTAACCAATCTAACTATTATTACATGTAGCACACATGCATTACAAAAGTTTTTAATCTTTGTTGACTTTTTGTATTGGTTTTGGTGTTTCCTTTTACTAAGATTTTGGTAATTTTGAATGTGATGTGTGTTCCTTTTTGGCTTGGACATAACCTTTTTTTATGCAATATATGTAAGCTTTCCAATCCTAATTCAAGCATTTTGATCTATCCTCTTGGGTGAGGATCCCTCTCCCCATTTTTTATTTTCACCGCCTTCTTGTAGCCCTGAGATAATGCATGATGGTATTTTAAGGCTATTTTTATTATTTTTTAATTTAATTTATCTATTACCTTTTGCTCCAAAAAGCAATTGAATATCAATTACTATTTTAAAATAATTTAGTATACAAGACCAATATCAAGGATAGGATATTGAAAGGTGTGATGTCAACCATCCATCCTTATCATGATTTATCTTTAGTTGATACCCACAATAGCATTCATTATCTCATTAACCAAGTAAAGTAGAATTCCTAAGATTAGCATGTATTCCAATATAAATACCTCTTCATATTATGAAGTTTAATAAAACAATTTTTATTTCTATAGTTTTGCTTTTAGTTTGTATGTTCTTTTTTGTTCATGTTCTTTCATTAGGATCCTAGGTTCTTTAATTCCTTCATTTAGTATTAGAGAGAAGTTTGTTCAAAGAAGCTTCTACACATCATAACATAAAATAATGTAGGTATCATATCTTTTCAAGTTTGCATTTTCACTAGAGAAGATTATGGGTAGTGGGCTTCCAAGATGAAGATATTCTTTATCTTTCATGATTTGTGAGATTTTGTTTGTTTAGGCTTCAATGATATCATAGACCATGCAACATTTAAAGCCCTTAATTACAAGGTTAATATTTATATTAAGAAGATAAAAGAAGAGAGATAATAGAGAATTTTTTTATCCTTCAAAGCTACTTTAGATTGAATAATCTTTCCAAATGTTAGTGAGTATGTTTAGGAAAAACATGCTTGGGATGCTTTGAAAGTTGTTTATAAAGGCTTAGAGTGGGTCAGAATAGTTAAGCCACAAATGCTCAATAGAGATTTTGTGACCCTCATAATGAAGGAGTTAGAGATGCTTGATTAAAACATCATCCAAGCTTAGGAGATTATGAATGGCCTTTGAGCTAGGGAAGAAAAGTTGAAGGAATCAAAGATTATAATCAAGATTCTCTCCACTCTAGCTAGATAATTTGATCTAATTATATTTGTAATTGAAGTAGCTACAGATTTGTCAAAATTGATCATGGTCGAACTTGTTGAAAGTCTAAAGATATTCAAGAAAAGAATCAATGAAAGGAAAGAAATAATAAATGCTTTTTAGATGCTAAAAAAATCAAGGAAGATCCTATAGAAGAAAACAAATATTTCAAGGAGAGTCCTTAAAATAAGAATTTGAATGTGACCATGGTTGAAGATGTGGCTGTAGTGGATGACATGGACATGGCTAAGGTGGACCTCATGTAAAAAAAATTCAAAGAAAGAGAGGGATGTGATTATTTCCAAAAAGGCCACCACAATGAGTTTGAACGTTGGATAAAGAAGAAACATCAACAAAAGACTATAATAAATAGCATAGAAAAAGCCATTAATTCTTAAGAAACTTTCTTCATTGAAGAAATGAAAAATAAATCCTTGGTCATGACAACATCTAATTAACACTAAAGCAACAATGTTTGGTATCTTTATAGTTGGTGCAGTCACCATATGACAAGTAACAAGAGATTATTAACTAATATGAAGGGTTATCAAGGAGATGTCATCATTAGAATTGACATGAGGATGATAATTGTTGACATGGTATTAGTTACCTTAAGGATAAACATAGCTAGTAAATACACCATCTAAAATATTTATTATGTTTTAGATCTTAAAAAGAATTTATTAAGTGTTGTGTAGTCCTAATAATATTTCTCAAGAATTAAAAGATCCTAGGTTAAATTATTTTTTAAAAAGGGGAATAAAAATAATTTGAACTATTATCAAATAATTTTTGTAAATAACATTTTTGCTAAGTTGTTGGACACTTTGCTA
Organism: Gnetum montanum; assembly: GCA_015680685.1. Lineage (NCBI taxonomy): Eukaryota > Viridiplantae > Streptophyta > Gnetopsida > Gnetales > Gnetaceae > Gnetum > Gnetum montanum. Next base: position 43,661 of record MNCI01010070.1, on the reverse strand, counting down.
GAAAATAGAATTAATTCATGAACTAAAGTTAACTAGGTCAAGGTATCAAGTAGGCTTTAGATAAAATCACTTCATTATTAATTACATAGTTACTCTCACTCACTACACAGAGTTTGCAAAATTGCCTAATAAATTTTTTTTATTTGTTTTATTAATTTTGCAAAAGCCTATGATTCAATGGTTAGTACAAAACTATGATTACACTTACATAATATTGGCCTCTCTTTAAATTTGAGTATAGGAACTAATGAGCAACGAGGTACACCTACGCCTAACCATACAAATCAAAAGCATTCACATGCGATCTAGATGAATTCCGTGGACTTTGTAGTTTCTAGTGCACTAGTCTTCTAGGAAGTGAATCTTACCTTAAGGTCAATCGTTGTCTTCCAAATTACACTCATGATGTACACTAATATGGTTAAGTGTAATTAAGGCATCTGATTTTTATCATTTTATATTTTATGATTTGGTATTCAAAAGGAGATAAAAGTGATTGGATTAACTAATTTAGATTAACTAATTAACTAGGTCTAACTAGTCCTAACATAAGCATCTGGTCCCACTTTTCACACATGTCCTAAACCCATGTATCCACTGTTGGGTGACCAAGTGCTATGTTACTAGGCGTACCAAGTGATAATGCTGCTAGGATTACTAAGCAAATATGTGTTACACTTGAAGTGGTAATACTTATATGTTTAATCTATCTTGCTTAATTACTTCATTATCTTAATTACTGGAAAATATTTAATAAATAATTAAAAACATTAAATTCATAAATAAAATATTTAATCTATCCAAAGTATTGCAAGGTTTATCAAAAATCTCATCTTTATTATCACACACACTATCATGCTCAAGTATAACAATGCTCGAATAAAGATTTGTACACTTAATGACTCCTACTATGGACACTCTAGAGGAAAAATCTAACTCTCAATTAAACAAATTGCAAGAGCTTTATTGCTGAAAGATCTCTATTACCATAAATGTGACTAGTAGATGTGTATTTATAGCCAAAAATACACACTACATCAACAAGGCCTTGTCGATGCATGATACGATGCATCGACAAGGCCTTGTTGACATAGCCAATCAAACTACAACTCATCATACCCCCACAACTAAATGAAAACTCATCCTCAAGTTCTTTTACAAAATTGGAAAGGTATGGGATTATTGACTAACTTTTCTCAAACAAAAAAATTGACTAACTTGACAAAAAATGGAGTGCCTGGTGTAAGGATCAACACATTACAAAAAATGATGGTGTTAAAGACATAAAATTGAACACTGTGACATGACTCTTCAAAATTGAATAGCATGTGATGAAGTGTCATTAAGTCAATGTGTCGACTGGGCCGCGTATATGTGGCTGCATCGATGTTGGCCCGTCGACCTGGCCTCCCTGCGTTGACATGGCCTCATTTACGCAACCACCTTTCCCAGCCTATAAATAAGAGGGCCTTCCGCCTCATTTAGGCATCTTTTTGAGTAGTTGTAGCGAAGCTCTTGTAGTTTTTTCCCACAGGAGATAGAATATTTTCCAAGTGCCCACAGTAGGTGTAAGAAAAGTGATCGGCTCTTTATTTGAGCATTGATGTATCTAAGCCCATTGGCATGACAGAAATAAAGATGAACTATTCAAGTTTTCCTTGCAACATTTGGACTTAGTTATTTTATGCATTTAATAGTTTAATATGTTTATGCTTTATTAGTTACTTGTTAATTACTTAAGTTTTCATTATTATAATTTCAATCGCTATTGTTCATTTGTATTTTGTTAAGGCCATAAGTACGACCATCTTGAGCATAACCCAAACACTTGGTAAGCCCAGTGACGCTTAACGTTTGGTAACCCAAAAGTGTTAGGAGATGCTCAGAACATGCTCGGAAGATGGAACCGGATACTTATGCTAGGAATAGTTAGAATATAAGCTCGGATAATTAGAGATTAGATAATAGTTTATTCCTTAATTTTCATACCTCAATTAGCTATCGAAAAGATAATTAAAAAGATATAAAAATCATTAGCCTTGGTCTCACTTAACCATCGTAAATAGAACCTCACAAGTGAGATTAGAATGACAACGATCATTCTAACCCAAGGTTTCACTGGTTAGAAATCTGGTGTATGTTAAGTGCTTACAGTCTACGGATTTCGGTCGAGTCGTGCGTGAATGCTTGTGATTCGTATGGTTGGGGGTAGGGGTACCTAGCTGCTCATCATTGGCACCGTTGTCGTATATTGTTAGTATTACATGCATCATCTGACCTTAGTGAAATTATCATTTAAGTCATTGGAATGAACCTAGGATAGAAATATTTCCGCACGCTAGGTGAATTTAAGTAAATTGTAAGGTACACTGGTTACATGGACCATCTAACATCCAATATGTCTTCTCACAAGAGAGAGGTATTTGAACCACCGGTGCCACAAGAATGTCCGATAGTGTACAAACATCCTGATGAATATGTCCCTAATTTCACATTCATCCTACATTAGGATGAGCATCTTCGATGATGGGACATGGAGGGTAGCATCGTGCTACCGCCCAACCGAGTAGCTCCTGTGATGCTATATCACAATCTGGGCAGATTGGGCATCTAGGATCGGGTGGTGGCGTATGTCATGGAGGACCATGACTACTAGGACTATCATTCCATGGAGGCTCCATGGACAAGAGACCAATAGCAGGTAGAGAGATATGAACAGTAGAAGGAGAAACAATTCAGTAACCCCTTATTCTCGCAAGGGCCACAAGACAATGGGGATCCCATCTTTCATGATACCCATTCGACCAAACTTTCCCTGGGGCAGCAGTTCATCCAGTCAATCATTTAGAATAAACCTCCAAGTGACCATGGTCCTCAAGCAGATGGAGGGTCACGCAGCAAGGCTAGGCTGGATGACCAAGGCCACCATTAGGGTAGCTGGGGAGATCGATGTTGGAGCAGCGGCAATGCCTCTCCTTCTTCTCCATCCTCCCCCTCTCCTGCGCCATCATCAAGCTCAGGCTCTAAGCCAAATGAGGAAAGGTAAGAGTGAAAGGATGGTGGTAAATAGGTTTAGAAGGGGCAACGTGAGGAAGCACATGACCAATCGCATGATGCTCACCAGCATGAAAGAAGGGGTAGCTAGAATTATCACAGACGTCATGGTCCCCAACAAGACTATGATTTAGACGAGCCGTTGTTAGCTACTTGGAGCATGCTCCAGATTGTAGAGGTAGTTTACATTCCAAGTAGGCACATGAAGGATAGTCAAATCAAGCATGCTGATATGAACAACATCCCTAGATTTGAAGGGGAATACAACTATGATCCGCAAACCCACCGACAGGCATTCCATGATGCCTACACCCTACAAAACATTGATAATGATTAGAAATGGTTGAAACTGTTCCCTTGCACACTCATCAAATAAGTTGAAAGTTGGTACTGGTCCTTAGATCTGGAATCAATCAGAAGATGGAGTATGATGCTTGAAATTTTTAATGACAAATATCAAACGTACTCTAGAGTGGTGAATCTGAGATGGCAGATCCAAGGTTGGAAACAAGGGAATCATGAACCCTTGGATGCCGCCATGAGCAGGTACTAATCAATGTTGCATCAATGCCTTGGGCATGATTACTCTCAACAAACACAGCTTCACCACATCATTGATGGGGCTTTGTTTTGAAACACGAAAGACCCTTGGTGTGTACGCCAAGGGACGACTGTCGGAGCTAAGGGTCCATCAGTTGCAACGCCTCATTGAGCAGGTGGCCAAGGAGGAAGGAGAACTTAGGAAAAAGGAGAGTGTAGAAGAATTCAACCAGGACCCTTCCCTCAGAAAAAGGGAGGTCCGATTTTGTGATGAGAAGGATGAGTCACCACTGGAAGCAATGGTGAATCGAAAGACTTTGCCGTTACAAAAGTTTGCATCTGAAATATCCGCAAAGGTGGATAAAATCTAGGACTCTTTGGATGAGAAACTCCAAAGTGTATTGAAAATTATAGAAGAGTCCAAAGAACAAGGTAGCAACAATGATCAGTGCAGGAAGAAGGGAGCTGAACGTGCCCAACATAAGGGTAAGGGAAAAGTTGCTGTAGTAGAGCAGGTTGTAGACTCTAACACCAAGGAGGATCATGAATGTGGCATATGCCAATATGAACATCCTAAGGGATGTTTTCCTGTGGTGTCACACTTTCAAGAGTTTGGGGTGTATGCCTTGAACCCTCGTTTGACGTAATGGTAGACATCCTGAAGGTTGCCTTATCCACAAGGCAATTCCAGGTAGTTTCACCAATAGCAGCAAGGATATTATCTAAGTGGAATGCCCCTGCAACCATATGAATACTTCCAATAGTGGCAACAATCACAAGCATCGGGGATGCCACCTCCAAAGTAGCAATACCCTTACAAGTAGTTAGATCCTTATGGGTACTATGTTCAATAACCAATCTCTCCAAGAGACTCTTCCAGTCATGTGGCCTTTCCCAATTACTACCACCCCCTAAATATTTTTGACATCCATCTCCATCACCCAGGGGATCAAACCCACATCTTTTCTACACTCCATCACCTTCTTCTACCACTCCTCCATACCATCCCACTTAGTTGCCACCTGCTCCATCAATGCAAGGAGAAATACCACCATAGCCACAGCAAGGAAACACTACAAGGGCTGTTAACTTACAATAGGCACCTCAACCGAGTGGACCAGAACCTAAGCCACGCAAACGTCCTTTTTTCCAGCCAAATAATCTAAACACACCCTCACCTATGCCTATGGCTAGTGCCTCCAAACCTACCAACGCCTCTGCCATCATACCGCCTGCGCAGTCCTCCGCTCTACAGCACTATAACATCCAGACGATCATGCTCACACATGTCATGACCGAATAGATCAAAGCAGGTTCTCTTCCCCAGAAATTGACAAATCCGGGAAGCCCCCTCATCTATCTTCAAGTGGCAGGGAATGAGCC
>MNCI01010070.1:14957-38574 GCA_015680685.1 Gnetum montanum | reverse complement strand
GTTTGTGGGTGGTCCTATCCTATTGATTTCCTGGTCATCCGTGTAGAGAACTGTAAAGGAAACTTCCCAATCATCATGGGAAGAGCCTAACTAAGCACGATGGATGCACAACTAGGACTCTGAGATCTGTCCCTGGAAATTTCAAAGGAAAATCCTTTCGGAAAGATCGAGAAGAAAAGAGTTCCATGCATCATGTACAGTGACTCAGGGTGCAACTGTGTGTAGCAATTATGGTCCGCTAAGTGGATATTCATTCAAGCATGTAGTCGGTGTACCAAGGAATCACCTATTCAAAAGTGCCTATACACAACAACCACTAACCAAGAGGGCACCCAATGGCTGATAGCTGATCCTACTAGTAGCACATTGTGCATGGAACCATCTGAGGGGCTAGTGTAAGCCTATGTTGAATGCACATATGAGATGGAAGTGGTTCATCAACAAATCTCCACTGTTGATGACCAAGATGACTGGGGAATGCTACAAATCCTTGAGAGCTTAAAAAAAGAGTCCCTGGAGCTAAAGTCTTTACCAGCTCACTTGGAATATAGATTCTTGCAAAATGGAAAGACAGTAATTATCAATGCCGCTGTTGCTTCTGAACAGAAAAAGAAATTGTTGGAGATGGTAAACAAATGGGTTGCTACATTCGCATGTCATATCCTGAGTTGACCGGAGTTGATCCCAAGGTCTGCTTGCATCGGATCTACCTTGACCCTTCCATCAAGCCACAACGACAGCCACAAAGATGGTTGAATCCTAAATTAAAGCAGATCATAAAAGATGAAATCAAAAAATTTCTCAAGGAGGGATTCATCTATTCTATCGCCAATAGTGAATGGGTTAGCCCACTTGTTATTGTGCCCAAGAAAGGTGGCAAGTGGAGGGTCTGTATTGTTTCCGGTTGCTCAATATGGTGACCTTCAAGGATCACTTCCTACTCCCATTTGTGGACTAGGTGTTGGACACCATCGCAGGACACCAATACTACAATTTTTTGATGGTTATAGTGGTTATAACCAAATACAAATAACACCATAGGACCAGGCAAAAACAATGTTCACAAATCCATGGTGCACTTTTGCATATAAGAAGATGCCCTTTGGCCTATGCAATGCACCTGGGACATTCCAACGCCTTGTCCTAAGTATCTTCCAGCAACAAATTGACATGGTGTAGAAGTCTTCATGGATGACTTCTCCACCTATGAGGCCACGTTCAAGTAAGCCTTGGACCATCTAGAGTAGGTTCTAAAGAGGTGTGTAGACACCAATTTGTGGCTCAATTGGCAAAAGAGCCATTTGATGGTCCAAGAGGACATTGTGCTGGGGCATTGCATCTCATCAACAAAAATCAGCGTAGACCCTGAAAAGATTAGGGTCATCCAAGGAATCACCTGACAACCAAGTACCATCAAATATTTTTGATCATTCCTTAGACACACTGATTACTACTGGCATTTCATTGAGCACTTCTCGAAGATTGCTTGGCCATTGGTAGAACTTACAAAGAAGGACACTCCGTTCATCTGGACCAAGGAATGCGAGTCTGCATTCCAAGAGCTGAAATAGAAACTCGTAGAAGCTCTGGTTCTACGGGAACCTGATTGGTCCAGACCCTTTTACATTATGATGGATGCCTCCAACTATGGCTTGGGAGCCATGCTTACATAGTGTGACAATCAAAAACGTCCATATTATATCCATTGTGCAAGTCGTAGCATTGTAGGTGCCCAGCTGAACTATACCACCACCGAGAAGGAGTTGATGGTGGTGGTGTTCACCTTGGATAGATTCTAGCACTATGTGCTCGAATACAAGGTGTTTGTGCACACGAACCATAGTGCTATCCGGTTCTTGATGAACAAACCAATGGTGAGCCCCCACATAATCTAGTGGCTAGTGATTCTTCAGGAGTTTGATCTTACCATGCTAGATCGAAAGGAGACTAAGAATGTGGTTGCTGACCACTTGTCTCGGTTACGATGGGATGACGCAGAAGAGGAGGAGCCCTTATCTGACCAGTTTCCAGATGAATGCCTCTTCATAGGCACCATTGATCCTCAAGCACCCAAGGAATCCCCTTGGTTCAACTGCATCCTCACCTATCTTACAACCCAGGAGCTGCCAAAGGAGTGAAACCATCGATAGAAACAACAGTTTCTCCATAAGGCCAAGCGTTTCATGGAAATCAACGGACACCTCTACAAGGTGTACATAGATGGCTTAGTTCGATGGTGTGTCCCTGATGATGATACATTGTGCATCCTCCAAGATGCTCACGAGGGTCCTTGTGGAGGCCACTATGCTAGACGTCAAACAGCCATTAAAATCCTACTTGCAGGGTATTATTGGCCTACATTTTTCAGGGATGCACAATGGTTTGCCTACTCCTGCGAAAGATGCTAAAGAGATGATGGGATGACGGCATTGTTGGAGGGACCTCAACAGTGGATCCAACCATTGGAGCCCTTTGACATCTAGGGTATCGACTTCATGGGGCGCATCATCCCCTTGTCAAATGGAAAGGCATACATCATTGTGGCCGTCGACTACTGTACAAAGTGGGCAGGAGCAACAACCATTGTCGACTGTTCTTCCAACACCGCCGTACGATTTGTCCAACAACAAATAGTTACCAGGTTTGGAGTGCCATGGGCACTCATTTCTGACAATGGGACTCACTTCACTGGTGTCGCTTTCCAAAAAATCATGCAATGCTTAGGGGTCACCCATAAATTTACAACACCCTATCACCCCCAAGCCAATGAGCAGGTTGAAGTCACTAATAGGGAGATCACCAAGATCCTTACCCGAACCATCAACAAATATAGGAGGGATAGGAGTACCAAGCTCAACGATACCCTATGGGCCTATCACTCCACTTGGAAACTTCCTGTAGGGTACTCTCCCTATGAGTTAGTGTACGAAAAGTTACCAACACTTCCAATCCAAACAAAACTTTGAACACTATCCACAGCCAGTGACCTCAGCCTTGACCTACCGCTAGCACAACGTGAATGATTAATCAATTTGAGTGTGCTAGATGAGAACCAATTAGTGGCCCTATTTTCAAATGAAACCCACAAGGCCTATAACAAGAAACGACATGATCTTAGGATTCGGAAGGTCACATTTCGAAGTGGAGACAAGGTATTGTATTGGAACCCCTCACATGTATCCCAACTAAAAAATTTTCAAACACTATGGGAGGGACTTTATATTGTCTTCGAAACCTTCCCATCCGGGGCCTTGCTCATCCACAAACTTGGGGATCCCACCAGAACATAGTTAGTCAACCACCAACAACTAAAACCTTTCCGTCAACTCCACACAACTAGTGCCACTGCCTCGTCATCAATTGATTGTCCACACTCCATTTTTTGTGTCTCCTCCTTTCCACCCAATCGTGGGTGAGACCATCATCCTTGCTGATCCATTTCCCTACACCCCTCACCATTTTTTCATTTTTTGTTTCACTTTTTTGTTTTACACTTTTTTTAACACTTTTTTGTTTTCCACTTCTTTGTTTTCCACTTTTTTTTACACTTGTTGTTTTACAATTTTTTGTCTTTCACCATCATTCATATTTTTGCACATTCTTTGAACATATTTTCATTTTCTTTAATTATTTTTTTTGGTATCTATCCATTTTTTTCACGTAATTGCTAAGACGTCGTCGTATTGTCTTCAGGTGTTTGGCACAATCGATTTTCATTACGATGGGTACTATAATAGTCTTCCTTGTTATCTAGCTCCCGCCATTGCATGGTTGTCCTTGGATTTTACATTTGTTTTCACATCATAAACTCGGCAGTGAGTCCACGTCATTCACCCATTCACCATTCCATGGTTTTCCTTTTGTTGCGAACATGCAACCCCTTCACTTAAAAACATTTTAATTAGTGTGTGACTTATGTAGTTCCCTGACTGAGGGATGACCCAATGATTTGAATCAGGTGTGACTTCAAAGGGAATGCTTTATTCATTGTTCTATTCTATTCCCTGGGTTGTCAGTGTGTCCTTACAAATTTCCTACCACTCCAAGTCTCTCTCCACAGAAGCTTTTAGGCAGTTCGACCTTGCATGGTGTGGTCCTCACTAAAAAATTTAAAATAAAAAACAAAAAAAATAAAATAAACAAATAAAATGAGGATTCAAAGCACGTCCCCTGGATAGATGCATGCACACACGCATGGGTCTTCGCATGGTGGTGTTCCCCCGAATAAGGGAAAAGAAACATGAATCCTAGGGGAATTCAAGGCACACCCCTTAGACTGCCTCTCACGGGCCACATGCACTCGTTATGGGACTTCCTTGGTCCCCTCTAACTTTTTCCTATTTCACTTCCTTCTTCTCACATTTCCTGGAGTGGTGGTTCTCTATGGGGTCATTCTTGCTTTCTTGGGGGATGGTCGGGACTTCGTCTATCGCTACAATGTCACTGCATATGAATGATTTTGGGTCTGAACTCAGGAAAGGTTCTACCGGGTCACTTAACCACGATTGCACACAAGGTTTCATGTGGTCGACACTTGGAATTTCTATTCTCTCCTCTCCCTCTATTCCCACTTCTCTCCATACTCACCTCACTGCCATTTTTATGTTTTGTGTGTTTGTTGTGTTTTCTATAGATGTCTCATGCCTTGGTAGGTTCTCTTGGTTTGGAGTCTTCACTAGTCAACACCAATTCTTAGCACCCAGGCCCACGGACCCTGGTGTTGAGGGTATGCAAGGGCTACAAAGGTTGTTTCCTACTTTGGGGAGGACCCACTTGCATATTCCTAGTTTTTCCTGTTAAGCCTCCCACCCTTTGGATTCCTTGGTTGATTGTTTTCAGTGTCCCATCGTTTGATTTCTTCCTTGTAGAGTTCTTTTTGAATATTGTTCTTCAATTTTGTCTCTTATTCGCACTCCCTTCCCTTCCTCATGTCCTTAGCCATGATTGGGCCTTTCCCATGCTTCAACCACCTCAATTTTGATTTTCAAATTCATCATTTTGGATGTTTTATGGGTTGGTCAATGCTGGTCTACGGGTGAACAGTGCTACGTATACGGGGCCCCGTATACGCAGTGCCTGAGTATATGCAGCCCCGTCGACGCAGTGCCTAACCCCTATATATACACCTGATCTTCTTTCATTTTTCATCATTTGGAGTTCAACTTGAGAGGAGTTTTTTCCATTTTTTCTACCTAACCCTTCCCAACGCACCTACATTCCATCACATGTCTGCATCAACTTGTCCTTGCCCTTTTTACGCAACTGAAAGTATGCTCTTAATCATGGGGGCGTGGTGCCTTTGTGTAATTAATTAATTAATTAATTAGTTGTTAATTATGAAAAATTTGATCCTAACCCCTAAATTAACACTCCGTGAGACTTAACGATGTGCCTGTGCCATTAACATAACCTGGTCAAACTGAGAAAGTATATACAGACCATCTTAAGCTACTTATGAATGGTCTAACGAGCGGTTATGTTTGATTGCAGATGGCACCCAAACCATGGCACTCAAGGGTCAAAGGACCATCTCAACTAAGGGACAAGCGCCCACGCACGGGAAGGGGATGAGGTGTGCAACTGCCAGAGCATGCAGAGGGCTCTCATGCAACTGGGCCCTTCTGTTAAAGACCTGACGTGGAATCTATTCATCAGATTCCTAAAGAGGAGATTCCCGATGAGCAATCGCTTAGGGATGAGACTCCTGGGATAGCACCGAGGCTTGAGGTCACCCTGACCCAAGCCTACCTTGATGCTATAACACCACACGAGATGCAGTGAATGGTCCTCCAAGAGCTAAATTTTGGACCATTCCTCAAGAACGAGCCAGAAGATGTGAGGCTCCAACTGCAGAACTCTCTGATGTGGCCAATCATCACAACCAGTGGTGAATGGTACTTAGGAGAAACTTATCTCTTTTGGTCAAATTAGCAAGCAGGGTCTAGAGTAAGAATCAAAGACATTTATGTCTCTTACTCTTCAGAAGCAATAGTGCAAGCTCTAGGGTTGCCTGAAATTAGGGCATATGTGGTAGAAATTCCAAAGTAGGGCAATCCAGAGGTAAAGGTGCAATGGACCAAATGGTGCTATGAGGTAGAGTGCAAGGAATTCAACTCCTTGACCACGATAGAGAGAGTATACTCAAAGATTGTGTCTTACCATTTGAATCCAATGGTAAGACCTAGCAAAATCACTACCTTCTCTGCTTGTGCGTGTTCCTCCTTGAGTGGGAAATTTTCCAGGAGTCTTCCACAGCTATTTTTTCTAGAGATCCAAAAGAGGTTCAGTGAGAACAAACGTGGAAGACAAGCTCTCCCCTTTCCCTGCCTAATCCGAACATTGTGCAAATGGGTAGGGATAGCACGATATTCTAATGACATAATCTTGTGTGCCCTAATTGCCTCGTGGTGAGAGATGATGAAAGATAAAACTCCTCCTGCCACACAAATAGAGGAAGAGCAACAACCACCTCCACCACCTGCACAAACAATGCAGTCGGGCTCGTAAAACATGGGAGAATACATCCGTGAGATCCGGGAAATGCTCTTGAGCTAGCAAGAGCAATCTGGTAGGACTCGTGGAGGAGAAGACCATTCGGTCTATTGCCCTGCCATGAGCCACCTAGAGCAAGTGGCTTAATCAGTTAGCCTACTTGAAAGGGTAGGGCTAATATTCTCCACCACCCAAGCACTAATTCCACTAGAACAAATCCAAGCATCCGTGATTTATCAACTGCAACTCAACAGTTATTCCTCGAAATCTCAAGGAATGCTGCTACCTTCTTAGTATGCTTGGAAGATGGTGAAGAGGTGACGGTCCTGGTGATGCAATACTAGGGACAGGAAGTTGCAGCCGAAGGGGTTGCTGATACAATTGCTATGGTTCTCAATGCATCGACAACACTTGTACCAAACATTAATAGACTACAGGATGTAAAGGTGTCTGCTGGAACTTCACGTAGCAAGATTGATGCAGCCCAACATGAAGAATTCTTGGACCAACTAGTGGGAACTGGGCAACCGCTTTCGGATGTCTTTGACCTTCTGGACAACATTACTATGACCAAGTCAGAGCTACTCTTGGCAAGGGGCAAGAGCCTCGTTTTGGAAGGGCAACTAAAAGCTACTCAAGCTTCTTGTCAGTGCTTGGCAACTGAGGTAGCCCAATTAAGAGCCCAGCTTGTCGATCCAACAATCCTCAACCGTGAAATCACTAGAGATGAAGCTTTTCAGTAGCTTTAATTAAACTGCAGGTCATTGAGGATGTGCAAGAGATGACGATCTTGGACAAGTCCTCAGTAAACACTCAAGCATATTACTTAGAAAAGGACTTGGCAGAGGTTTTCTAGGAGAACATGCAGCTGACTGCAGAAGTTCATCGCCTGTGCAATGTTGGTGTAGAGAACGAACACATGAAAGATTTCATCCACCAATAGCAGGAGGAGCTAGCCAAGGTGAACACTGACATAAGAAGGTTGGCTACTGAAAATTGAAATCTATCAATGGAGGAGGTTTGGGAATTGCAACAGAAGTCTGCAATCGAAATTTTCGCTTGGAAGAATGAGGCCCTAAAATTTGAAAAAGTCAAAAATCATTACAGGGACCAAGTGGAATTGTAGAAGGAGATAAACGAGAAGCACATTCAAGTTTCCAAAGCCAAGATGAACTAAGCGCTCCAGCAGCTCCGAGAGGGAGGCGATGTACGGCCATCTATCTTTGATGGGTTGAATGCCTACAATAAAGTGGAAACCCACCTAAAGAAGCCGCAAATTGAGGAAATGAAATAATACATGGAGTTGGCCAACCTTCGTTATGCAAACCTGGCTATGCTCATAGCCAGGAGACCGTTGTCAAAGTTAGAAAAACAAGTGGCCACCTCATATTCCCTATATGAGGGTGAGTTTCAGGTGCACAAGGCAACAAAACAAAAGTTGGCAATAGCAAACGTAGAACTCGAGGTCCTCCACCCAAGCCTTGAAGGATAATGTACAGTTACGAAGGACCTAGCCCAAAGAATAAATGACTACCAGCAGCTACAGGCATCAATTCAAGCATTCGACATCAAATGCAAGCAGTTCGCAGCCTGGTTTGTCAACTTAAAAGAACTCATTCCGACATTGCCTTGCCCTTGGGAAGTTCCAGTTCCAGCACACATTGGAGAAGCTGCCTGGACTCTGAATGACCCCAGAAGCAAAGAAGAAAAGATGAGGACTCTCTTGGAGGCTTTCCAGCTACCGTAGGGCTACTGACATCCGTGCCGCCACCAACGCATGGGACAAAGGCTGGAGAAGGTCCATCAAAACCACCGCCCCCAGGGACAGTGTGATCTTCTCTAGCAATTTTGTGTATCATCCTACATAGAAGAGGCTCCAGGACCAGCGAGGTGTTTAATTTTCTCTCTGAACATTGCCATTTTTGTAATTTGTCCTCCTTTATAACTCGGGCACTTGGTCACTTCATGTTGCATCATGTGTGTGTCATGTATGTGTTTAAGTTATGTGTGTTGTAAATAAGAATCCATTCCTTCCAAATTGTAAAGTAACCCGAGGACGGGTTTTTGCTCAGTTGTGGGGGTATGATGAAGTGTCATTAAGTCAATGCATCGACTGGGCTGCGTATATGGGGCCACGTTGATGCAGGCCCATTGACGTAGCCTCCCTGTGTCGACATGGCCCCGTTTACACAGCCACCTTTCCCAGCCTATAAATAAGAGGGTCTTTCGCCTCATTTAGGCATCTTTTTGAGTAGTTGTAGCGAAGCTCTTGTAGTTTTTTCCCATACGAGATAGAATAGTTTCCAAGTGCCCGCAGTAGGTGTAAGAAAAGTGATCGGCCCTTTATTCGAGCGTTGATGTATCTGAGCCCATTAGCGTTACTACAATAAAGATGAACTATTCAAGCATTCCTTGCAGCATTTGGACTTAGTTATTTTATGCATTTAATAGTTTAATATGTTTATGCTTTATTAGTTACTTGTTAATTACTTAATTTTTCATTATTATAATTTTAATCACTATTGTTCATTCATAGTTCATCAAGGCCATAAGTACGACCATCTTGAACGTAACCCAAACACTTGGTAAGCCCAGTGATGCTTGACGTCTGATAACATAGAAGTGTTAGGGGATGCTCAGAATGTGCTCAGAAGATGGGACCAAATACTTATGCTAGGCTGCGNGGATGACAACAACTGTTCTAACCCAAGGTTTCACTAGTTAGAAGTCTGGTGTATGTTAAGTGCTTATAGTCTGCAGATTTTGACCAAGTCACACGTGAACGCTCATGATTCGTATGGTTGGGCGTAGGGGTATCTAGCCACTCATCAGCATGTTCCTTGATGGTGTGAAGTTTGATGGAGAAGATCAAATGATCTTAGGCAGTGGTGGCTTCTGAGGTTCTGAGGGGCCTTCATCGACTTCACACACAACTGATGGTTGAGGTGGTTGTAGCTGCCCTATTGCTGCTACAACTTCTAGTGGGAGGTAGAAAGCATCTAGTAGTGCTTTCATTTTTTCCTCCTTAATTCTAGGAACATGCACCATCCATGCAGCTTCATCAATGTGGATTAGAATGGGCACATCCTAGGGAGCAAGATTACTAAAAAAAACCCCTTAGCATTGATGAACTAGGCAACGAACTATTTGCATTCAATCTCGAACACACTAATTATGTCCTTCAGCTCCTCGTAGTCATTCATCCATTCAGCTAGGTTCTCAGCAATTGATTGTTGATCTATGAATCGTGCTCNAGCTGCATGGATGGTGCATGTTCCTAGAATTAAGGAGGAAAAAATGAAAGCACTACTAGATGCTTTCTACCTCCCACTAGAAGTTGTAGCAGCAATAGGGCAGCTACAACCACCTCAACCATCAGTTGTGTGTGAAGTCGATGAAGGCCCCTCAGAACCTCAGAAGCCACCACTGCCTAANTCTCCAATTTATTATAGGCATCAATCCTATCAACAATGGGCTGCCAAATCTCTATTCCTTGTTGGAGTTGCTAGAGGGCTTCATTTATTTTTGCCTTCACCAATTGGATGTGTTTCTCATTAACTTCCTTCTGTAGGCCAACTTGGTCTCTATAGTGATTCTTCACTTTTTTAAATTTAAGGGCCTCATTCTTTAAGACAGTGATCTCGATGGCAAACTTTTAGCACAAGGCATGAATTTCCTCCATTGAAAAGTTTTAATTCTCTATGGCTAATCTCCTTAATTCAATGTTCACCCTAGTAAGCTACTCCTATTGTTCATGAATATATTCTTACATCTATTCTTTCTAGGCATCAACATTGTATAGGTGATGATTCTATGGGGTCAAAGTTTCATTCTCCTGGTGCATCTAAGCCAAGTCCTTCTGAATTGAGTGCATTTTTTCTTCAACTATGGACTAGTTGAAGATGGCCATTACTGCCTCCTTCTTAGCCTTTCTAAATTGTTCTTAAAGCTATTGAAAAGCTTCATCTCTTGTTACTGCTAGTTTAAGGATCATAGGGTTAGCAAGGTGGGCACGTAGTTTAGCAACCTCTATGGCCAAGCGTTGATTTTGTTCTTGAGTTGTTTTGAGTTACCTCTCCAAAATTATGCACTTCCCCCTTGCATCTAGTAGCTCCAACTAGGTTGTGGTGATATTTTTCAGAAAATCAAAGATGTTCAAAATTGGTTGCCTAGCCCTCACCAATTGATCCAATAATTCTTTAAGCTCAACTACATTGAACTTTCCATTGACCATGCCTACAGATTTCTACATGTCTCAAAGTACAGATATGTCTGGTACAGACACTGCAAGTGCATTTAGTGCTTTAGCAACATAGTTAGTAACAACTTCAACCACTATTTCCTACCCTTGGTGCTACATCACTAGGACAATTGCCTCTTCACCTTCCTCTAAAATCACTAAGAAAGTGGTAGCATTCCCAAAGATTTCTAGGAATAAATGGTGTTGAGATAATGACATTGTCACCTCTCAAGCATTGGGATCCAACCTCAAGGGTAACTATGTTTGTTGGGTAGAAAAAATTGGTCCACCCCTCTCCATCTGGTTAACTATTCAAGCCACCTCATTCAAGTGACTCATCGCTGGTCGATATATAGATGGATCTATCCCACTTATTCCTGAAGGTTTCTCTTGTTCACTCAAGAGATATTCTCAAATTTTGTGCAAGCGTGTAATGGTTGCATGGGCCTCTAGCATTGTTTCTTCAGTGGATGCTGATGGTGGTTGCTTCTCTTCTTGAGTCATTGTTGGCATCTTGTCTTTCATGATCTCAAACCATGAGGCCAAAGGAGAATTCTTGATTGTATCATTAGAGTAGTAGACAATACCTACCCTTTTGCAAAGTTTTTAAATGAGACATGGAATGTTCTTGATCTTGACAATGGATGCCAACCTTCTATTATTTTAGAAGAGGTATGTCTCTCCCATGTACTATTCCCCACTGGATGTGATGATTGGCCACATGGGAGAGGTTTGCAGTTGAGTCTTGACATCTACTAGAGATTTGTCTAGGAATGGTCCAAAGTTCATTTCTTAAAGAACTAATCATTGAATCTCTTAGAACCTAATAATGTCAAGGAAAGCTTGAGTCAAAGTGACTTCAAGCCTTGGCATAGGTTCATGCACTTCTCCTCACTGTGATTTTTTTTGTAGACACTTCTTCTTCTAGAATCTATCTAACAAATTCTACTTCGAGCTCCTTATAAAGAAGTCCTATTGCATGGGTTTCCACTAGTGATTCTTGTGCATGTTCTTGTTGGCCCCTTCTAGCTTTGGGCCACTTCTCCCTTGGTTGAGAGGGTTCTTCTTTCTGCAAGCATTTCTATTTTGGTGCCATCTGTAATCACAATGAGACCATGGGTAAGCAATCGTTATGTAACTTAAAGCAATTGGGATACCTTTATCTCTTAAGGATAGTTACACTTGGCTAAGTTGTGATTATGGCTTATTTAATTATTTTAGTTATTTTTTTATTTATATGTTATTGGTAAAAATTCATTTTGAAGGTTGTTGAAAGGGCTAACCTTTAAAAAGAATTGATGTTTGTATATTATTAAGGTTATTAATGCATTGGGGAAGTTAGAAGTTAAGAGCATGAGCCACTTGCATTGGGGCAATAAGAGCATCAATTCCTTATTGCAAGTGGCTCATGCTCTTATTGCCCTTGCATAACCTCAACTAAGAAGTTTGTGGGCCCCATCATCAATTTAATGATCATGAAAAGTTAAGGACCAACCAAAAAGAATATATCCAAGAATTCAAACACATCATAAAAAGACATAGAGCATAACATAGAACATGATAGTTAGCTAAGTTATGGTAGCATGGATGAATGATAGAGAAGGTGGAATGGAGTTTCAAATTAAGGTCATAATAAGTTCCTTGTGGAATTTTTGTTTAATATGACGTAGGAAGATCCATCCTCAATCCAGATCAAAACCATCCACTTTCAATGACTTCACATCACCATCCTAGGACCAATCCACCCACACAAGACACAAGAGTGCTTCCACAAGACAACCACCATTCCATAAGGAGAAGAAAAGAGAGAAGTAGGAGGTGAGAAAAGGCCTTGGTTAGAGGAGACTTTCAGGCATAGGTGCATGTCTTTCTAGTCCCATAGCTAGTGCTCGTAGCCTGTTTATTTGTCCAAGGGGTGTGCTTTGAATTTCCATTATTATTATTTTTTGAATGGGAACCACACCATGTAAGAAGTTATTCATTTATTATGTCTAAGGAGTGTGTTTTGAATTTCCATCATTTTTTTCTTTTGGATGGAAACCACACCATGTAAAGACTTTATTTGACTTCTTATCAATGGTTGGAATGGAATGGTAAGAACTCTATGAAAAATACTCAAGCACTTAAGTAAGTAGAAGAGTATGAAGATATTGAGTCCCCTTGAAGTCGCACCCTTTTTAAACCTTTGAATCCTTCCTCATTCCAGAACTACCAAGTTTACCGATTGATTAAAAGTTTCTTTAATTGAAGAAACCTTAAATTCCCAGAACAAGGAAAACGTAGAGTTTATCGAATGGGTGGATGATGTGGACTCATTGCCTATTCCATGAAAAATAAACCATGTCAAAGTCATGAGAAATAAAAATTCAAAAATAGAAACCAGACATCAATAATCACAACATTAAGTACAAACCATCATTAGTAAATAACAATAGCAAAACTGTCCTATGGCAATAAAGAAATTTTATTAGAAAAAATAAGGAGATATCACACTTGAACAGAAAAAAACCAAATAAAGTAAAAGATATAATAAAGTATAAAATAATCAAGAAAGGCTCAAAGGCACTAACGATGGTGTAAAAGTAGAAAAATTTGAAAATCCAAAAATTTGTAAAATAAATAACTGATAAAATTAAAAACATGGAAAAGAAAAGTAGAAAAACTAAGAAGCCATATGGATTGTTAATATGGGTGGCCATCTCTCCCATGACTGAGTTGGAAGGAGAAGATTTGAAAAATGGAATGTGGTTGTCCATCCATCAAGGTGGTAGTTGCACTGGCCTGTCTTGGCTCTAAGAAAAGTTTTATTTATTAGATGTTGACCAACTACATTTTACTTGGGCTTTTAGGTTTGTAAATTATCATGGCCCTAGAGGTTTGATCAATTATATAAAGTCCCTTCCATAATGTTTGGAATTTTTCCTTTTGGGGTACATGTGTGGGGTTCTAGTAGAGAACCTTATTTCTTGGTTGAAGTTTTACCTTTCATATTATAAGGTTATGACATTGCCTACTAAATGCCTTGTGCACCTCATTTAAAGAGAGGGCCACTAATCAATTTTCATCTAGGATGTTCAGATTGACCAATCTTTCTTTCTATGCTAGACTTAGGTTAAGATTTAGATCATAGGCTATTGAGAGCGTACAGAGCTTAAATTGGATCAAGAGCATTGGAAGTTTTCCATACACCAACTCGTAAGGAGAATAGCCAATAGGAAGTTTCCATGTTGAATGGTAAGCCCAGAGGGCATCATTAAGTTTTGTACTCCAATCTTTCCTATATTTGCCAATGGTCCATATTAGTATTTTTGTGATCTCCCAGTTGGTTACCTCTACTTGACCATTAGATTGAGGGTGGTAAGGTGTTGTTAATTTATGTTCAACCCCTAAGTGTTGCATCAACTTTCTAAAAGTGGCATCTATGAAATGAGTTCCATTGTCAAAACTTAGTGAATGTGGCATCCCAAACCTATTTACAATATTTTTTTTGTATGAATGTGGAAGCAATGGATGATGTATAATCAATAACAATTACTATTTCTGCCCATTTTGTGCAGTAGTCAACTGTTACAATAATATATGCTTGTTCATTGGACATGGGTGTGATGGGACCCATGAAGTCAACACCCCAAATGTCAAAAGGTTCCAGTGGTTAAATTTACTATTGAGGACCTTCCATGCAAGTGGTCATCCTCCCATCTCATTGACAATGTTCACAAGACTTGATGAACTGGTGGGCATCCCTAAAGATTGTAGGTTAATAGTATCCTGCCATCAGGATTTTTATGGCTATGCATCTCCCTACATAGTGGCCTCTACAAGTCCCTTTGTGAGCATCCTAGAGAATGCGTAGTTGATCTTCATCTAAGACACACCAATGAATTAGGCCATTGACACACACCTTGTAGAAGTGTCCATTAACTTCCATAAAGTATTTGACCTAATGAAGAAATTGTTGCTTCTGTCTAAAGTCAAGATCTTGTGGCACCTCTTGAGTGAGAAGATAACTAAGAATGCCATTATACCATGTTGTTTCTACAGGCATTTGTTTACTTATTGCTTCTATAAAGAGGAGTTTGTTTGGAAACTAGTTAGAGAGATAGCTCTCCTCCTCTTTATTATCCCATCTTAAGCAAGAGAGGTGATTAGCACCCACATTCTCAGTTTCTTTTCGATCTACCATCATGAGATCGAATTCCTGCAATACCATGAGCCACCATATGACATGAGGTTTCACTATTGGCTTATTCATTAGGAAGCAAATTTCACTATGGTCTATGTGCATAAATATTTTGTATACAAGCACATAGTTCCTGAAATTTTCTAGAGTGTACACCACTGCCATTAGTTCTTTCTCCATCATGGTGTAATTTAATTATGCTCCCACAATGCTTCAGCTTGCGCAGTGGATGTAGTATGGACATTTATTATCATCCATCTACATGAGCACTACTCCCAAGGTATAGTTAGATGCATTTTTCATAATGTGGAAGGGTCTGGACCAATCTATTGCTCTTAGGATTAGTGTTTCTATGAGTCTCTCTTTTAACTTTTGGAATGCATGTTCACATTTCTTGGTCTAGATGAAAGGTGCATCTTTCTTTGTAAGCTCTACCAACAATTTTGCAATCTTATAGAAATTTTCTATGAATCATTGATAGTAGCCAGTGTGTCCAAGAAATGACCAAACATCTTTAATGATCTCTTGTTAGAATGTTATTCCTTGGATGACCCTTATCTTTTCTAGGTCTAACTTAATCCCTTTTTGTGAAATTTGGTGCCCTAGCACAATGCCTTCTTGGACCATCAAATTGCTCTTTTGCCAATTGAGCCGTAAGTTTGTTTCAACACATCTCTTCAACACTTTCTCAAGGTAGTCCAAGGCTTACTCAAATGTGGATCCATAAGTGGAAAAGTCATTTATGAAGACTTCCACACCACTATAGATCTGTTGTTAAAAAATACTAAGGACTAGTTGTTGAAATGTTACAGGGGATTGCATAGACCAAATGGCATCTTATAGTATGAAAAAGTCCCTCAAGGACTCATGAATGTTGTCTTGGCTTGATCTTCTAGTGAAATTTGGATTTGGTTATAGCCACTACCAAGAAGCTATAATAAAAATGCCTAAATATGGTGTCCAACAATTGATTCACAAATGGCAATGGACAATGATCTTTAAATGTTTCCATAATCAACAACCTGAAGTTGATGCAGATCCATCATGTGCCAACTTTCTTTGGCACAATTATGAGTGGGGTAACCCACTCACTATCTGTGATGGGATAGATGAACCCTACCTTGAGGAGTTGTTCAATTTCCTCTTTGACGATCTACTTAAATTTGGGATTTAGTTGCCTTTGCGGCTACCTTCTAGGCTTCATGGCCAAGTCGATGTAAATGTGATGCTAGCATATCCTTGGATCAATTCCTATTAGCTCAAGATATAACTAAGCAAAGGCTATTAGCCATTTATTAACTACCTTTGATAGCTTTTCTTTTTGTTCAAGAGAAGGTTTGGCATTAATTATGATCACTTTAGCATTATTTAAAAATGCATATTCCATGTCGGCTGGTAAATTTTTTAGTTCTAAGGGCTCTTGCTTGAAGTTATCAGGGATTTTCAACTCTCCCCACCAAGTATCATCTTTTTCATTAGAGAGTTGGAAATGAAATTATTCAAGGTTGTTCATGCCTTCAACATATGCATATGTTAAGCTCTCAGTTGGTTCCATGCATAATGTGCTACTATTAGAGTCAACTATCAACCACTGGGTGCCCTCTTATTTATGGCTGCTACATACAGATACCTTTGAATATTGATTTCTTGTGCACACTGACTGCATGCTTTAATGTATGTACTTTTGATGGACCAAATCTTTTGCACGCAATTACACCTGTTATCGTTGTATGTGATGCATGTAATACATTTCTTCTCTATTTTTTCCAATTCATTTTCTTTGGATATTTCTAGAGATAGGTTCCTTATGCCGACATGTGCATCGACTGTGCTTAACCAAGCTCTTCCCATAATGATGGGGAAATCATTTTTTTAGTTTTCAATCTTGATCACCAGAAAATCAGTAGGATAGGACCATCCACAAACTATGGTCACAATGTCCTCTACTAATCCTAGAGGGACAGTAATTAACGAATCTGCCAATTCTAGATAGATGTTACTCTTCTTGAGAGATGGTAGGTTCTAGGCCTTGTACATGTTATGGAAGATGAGATTAACTCCAAAACTAGAGTCAAGAAGAGCCTTACATTACTCATGTCTAGCGATTTGCAGGTAAATGAGTCAACTTCCTAGGTAAAATATTTTTGTGGGAAGATTGTTAACCTTAATCCAATTGGAAACAGCATGAGCTAGCATTACAGTATAAATCCAAGGTGGCACTTGGTTTGAAGGGCACTCAAAAGTATTTGATGTAGAGGATGAAGATATTGGAGATGTAGGAAGATCCACTAGACTAGATTGTGAGGGTTGAAGAAGACTATTAGGTCAAAAGAAATGTCTTTTTCTAGATCAACCATCTGAACCACTCGATTAGAAAGCCAATTGTGAATGTATAGCCCTCATAGCATTTCATTGTTATGCTTGTGGAGGAATCTCACCTTGCATGGATGGAGTAGGAGGTAACTATGTTGAAGGTGGAGGTGTGTGTGTAGATGGATGTGGAGGATGGTATGGATATGGGTTTTTCCCTCGAGTAGATGATGAATGTATTCAATGGTACTCCAGAGGGTAATAGTGATGCTGAAACAAGGTATGACTTATAGAACTTCTTGGGGAGATAGATTACTAAACATAGTACCCATATGGATCTAGTTGCCTATAAGGGTACTGCTGCCTTGGTGATGGCATTCTCCATGATTGTGGTTGGTACCACTGTTGGTATTGTTCATAAGGTTGTGGAGGAGCTCCACTTGGATAGTAAGCTTATTTTTGTTGGTGTAACTACCTTGGATTACCTTGAAGATAAGACAATCATCTAGGTGCTTGCCTATGTGCTAATCAAGGATTCAATGCATACATCCTATACTCTTGTAAGTGTGACACCATAGGGAAACAACCCTTTGGATATTCATATTGATAGATTTCATAATTATTTTTATCATAAAACTTGATTTCCACAACTTATTCTATGGCAATAGCTTTGCCCTTACCTCTTTGGTAGGCATGTTCAGCTTCTTTTTGTCTCATGTGGTTACAATTACTATTTTTCTCTTTGGATGCTTTAGCAATCTTCATAGTAATTTGAAATTTTTCATCAAAAGAGTCCTATAATTTATCAATCTTTGCCGAAATATCAAAAATATAATTTTGGATGTGCAAGGTTTTCCTATTCACCACTTCATCAAGTGGTGACTCCTCCTTGTCATAAAATCAAACCTCCCATTTTCTAATGGAAGGATCCCTATTACCATTCTATACTTTCCCTCTTTCATAGCTCACCTTATTCTTTTACTACTTTCTCAATTAGCCTTTGGATCTAATGAGCTCTTAGTTCAAACAATCTCCCTTCGGCATAAACCCCAAGAGTTCTTCTAGTTTCTACTCTGAGCCCATCTTTGATGTGGTGAAGTTGTTTCCTCTGAGAATAACCATGGCTAGGGAATCAATGTAAGAGTGAATAGTATATGTCCATGGTGGCATCCAAGGGTTCATGTATTCCTTATTTCCAACCTTAAATTTTCCTTCTCAAATTTGACACTCTAAAGTACATTTGGTATTTGTCATTAAATAGCTCTAACATGGTACTCCATTTGTAGATAGATTCCAGCTCCAAAGACTAGTACCAACTTTCAACTTCCTTGATGTGTGTCCTAGGGAAGAGTTTGAGTTTTTTCCATTCATTTTCTATGTTCTGTAAGGCACAGGCATCATGAAAAGCTTGTAGATGTGTCTGTGGATTAGAATTGTATCCCCCCTCAAATCTTGGAATATTGTTAATGTCTAAGTAGTTAATTCAGCTATCTTTCATATGCCTGGTTGGAATTCTAACTACCTATGCAATGTTGAGCATACTTCAATTCACCATCAGAGGTTCATCATCATCACTACATCAATGACGATGATGATGGTTGTAGCCACCCCTTCAGACTTGGTGGCCTTCATGGTCCTTATTCTCTTGTTGATCACCTTCATCGTGATTATTTCGATAGTGACTTCTATGGAAATCATTAGATGAAGAGGAATGTTCGGAATTGGATGAAGAGGATGAAGAGGAAGATGGACCATCACTACCACCATGGTGTTTTCCATCACTGTTTTGCTTATTACATCCCTCATCCTTAGATTTTTTTGCTCTTGTGATGCTTTCCCAAGTCCCTACCTTGGTTGTCAATTTTTTTTAAACCTAGTTTATGAATAGTGGATTGCAAGTTCATGTTCACACCCTCATCACCAATAAGAGGGGGTGGAGAATCTTCATGTTGAGAACGTTCAAAGGGAGGATCCTCGTTATCATCTTGATCTAGTAGGAATAAGGGATTAGTAAAATTTTTTCCCTTTGTAGCTTCATGGAGCTTTTCCTGACGTCAATCTTGCTTGCGTTGTGTTTTAGTGGGATACTAGTTCTCAGTGTCATAATCATTCACAATGTATTCTTCATGAAGATCTAAAATGTCCAACTTGTTAAGGGTTTCAAATAGCATCCCAGGCATAGATCAATCAGGGGGCAAGACAATGTTGTTCATCCTGATGTAGGATGAAGGTGAAGTCTGGTACATACTCCGTTGGATGAGTATATACCACTTCACATTTCTATGGAACTAGTGGTTTGACATCTTCATGCTTGTGAGGAGAAGAAAACATTTCGCAAAACAAAATAAAATTATTCGTGTGCTATTATAATTCTATGTATAGCGGGAATGATATTGACCTTGAGGTTCACACAACGATATTAATAGTATTCACTTAAACCTAAATAGCACATATTTCAATAAACAAACTCCCTAAAAACATTACTAATGATGAGCAGTGAGGTACCCCTATGCCCAACCATACGAATCACAAGTGTTCATACATGATCCAGTTGAATTCCAGGGACTTTGTAGTTTCTGGTACACTAGTCTTCTAGGAAGTATAACTTGCCTTAAGGTCAATCGTTGTCTTCCCAATTACACTCGTGACGTACATTGGTATGATTAAGTGTAATTCAGGCATCTACTTTTTATCATTTTATATTTTATGGTTTGTTATTCAAAGGGAGATAAAAGTAATTGGATTAACTAATTTAGATTAACTAATTAACTAGTATCTAACTAGTCCTAACCTGTCTTGAACCCACGTATCCACTATTGGACGACCAAGTGCTAGCGATAATGCTACCAGGATTACCAACCAAATATGTGTTACACTCGAATNCCAAATACGTGTTACACTCGAATTAGTCATACTTATGTGTTTAATCTATCTTACTTGATTGCTTCATTAACTTAATTATTGGAAAATATTTAATAAATAATTGAAAACATTTAATAAATAATTGAACACATTATATGCATAAATAAAATATTTAATCTATCCAAAGTGCTACAAGGTCTATCAGAAATCTCATCTTTATTATCGCACACACTATCATGCTTAGGTACAACAATGCTTGAATAAAGATTTGTACACTCAAAGACTCATGCTACAAGCACTTGGGAGGAAAATTCTAACTCTCAATTAAACAAACTACAAAAGCTTTGTTGCTAAAAAATCTCTATTTCCATAAATGTGGCTAGTAGGTCCATATTTATAGCTGAAAATAGACACTATGTCAACAAGGCCTTGTCGATGCATGATACGATGCATGGACAAGGCCCAGTTGACAAGGCCATGTCGATGAGGCCTCATTGATGCAACCAACCAAAATACAACTCATCAGGAACTCAAAGATTATGTGAGGAAGTCATTATTAAAAGAACAAATAATAATTCAAAGAAAAATTTCAATTCTAGAGAAAAATTAGAGTTAAATAAGGTCGTCCACTTTCTTCAACTCTCTTTGATATCTTTATTGATAAAATGTAGGAATGGTTATACAACAGGCAAGATAGTCATGCTATCAAAATTAGATCCCAAGTAGTGATTCTTCTTTTATATGTAGATGATATTGCTTGGATTCCACTACTATAGAAGGTATGCAAAATATGTTGCAAATTTTAAAAAATTATTGTCATTCATCTTATCTTCAAGTGAATGTAGATAAAACCAAATTGATGATCTGGGGTACAAAAAATACATGTTATAACTTTTAATTTAGAGATATCAATGTGTAAATAGTAGATTCTTTTAAATATTTAGGTCTTATTTATATGAAAAATTATGTATGGGAAAGTGCATCAAGGAAAAAATAACAAGAGGTTTCAAGGCTTTGTATATTTTCAAGAACAAGTGCAAGGATTTAGGACTCTAGACTTAGAAGGTTAAAAAATAAAATTTTCAAACCATCGTATATCCTACTATATTATATGGATATGTTGTTTGGCAACCTAGACTTAGTGCTAAACTTTGAATACATATTAAAAGAGTACAAAATTAATTTCTTCTCAATAAGTTGAAGGTAAAGATATAAATACCTAACTCAATGTTATTATGTAAATTTGATTTATGAACATTAGAAGCAAAAACCTTGTCCCAATTCTTTTAATCCACACATAACTTGTGATGAGCTATGATATTGAGTACGCGATATCGGAGCCTTCCAAGCTATATCAAACATCCAATATCGGGGCCTGTCTTATCACCTATAACTAAGAGGCAGGTGCACTTGGTTTGGAAATAGTTGGTTAATTAGTCTTAGTCCCTTACCTGAACTCTTGCCTTTTTCCATTCTCAGAGTTAGAATTATTTCTGAGTGCCCATAATAGGAGTCATAAAGCAAACAGATCTTTATTCAAGCACTGTGCAGCTGAGCACACCTTGTGGCTGAAAATAAAGACAAACCTTGTGATAAACCTTGCAGCATTCAGAATTTCTTATTTAATTTTATTTACAGTTCTTTAATGCTTTCCTTAGTTAATTAATGCTCTCTCTCTCTCTCTCTCTCCCTCCCTCCTTGTTAACTCCCCCAAGTAAGCACACTCAGTACGACCACTTCAAGCATGCGTGGAACACTTGGTAACCCAGTAACAATTAGTGTTTGGTAATCCCAGTAGTCTTGCACTAGTTTAGGATGTGTATGGCAAGTGAGAACAGATGCTAGTGTTAGGACTAGTTAGAGCATAGTCGATTAGTTAAATTAAATTAGTTACTTAATTATTTCACTTCTCCCTTTGTAGCACTAGGACATAAAACATCAGAAAATATATAAAAATCATATACCTCAAGTTTACTTAACCATACAATTGCACTATATAAGTAAGCTTTGGAAGACAATGACTGACTAACCCATCTGGCTTTTGTAAAGGTGCATGAGCACTTAGTCCTTGGAATTCAACTAGATCGTGCGTGTACGCTCGTATTCGTATGGTTGAGTGTA
Organism: Gnetum montanum; assembly: GCA_015680685.1. Lineage (NCBI taxonomy): Eukaryota > Viridiplantae > Streptophyta > Gnetopsida > Gnetales > Gnetaceae > Gnetum > Gnetum montanum. The sequence goes on along the minus strand of MNCI01010070.1, from coordinate 16,369 downwards.
GGGATACCTTGCCACTCATCATTGGCACCATTGCTAGGGACTTTGTTGTTTGTGCAGTAGCTAGAACTTAGGAAATCTTCCCACTATTGGAACGAACCCTTAAGGTTTGTTATCTTATAATTATTGAAATAAAAATTATTGCACACTGAATAAACAATTATGTCTCCTTCTTCTTACGAGAGTGTTTCACCACCTAGGTCTAATATAGAGAACAATAAGAGGCATAGTGCACATGATAATATGCCAATCCCCTAACAATTTCATGTGGTATATGTTCATCCTGATGAGTATATACCAAACTTTACCTTTTATCCTCCACTAGGATGAACAACTGTGTTGGTGTGATTTAGAAGGTAACATAGTATTACCTCCTAATCACTCAATCTCGGGCATGCTCCTTCGTGACCTCAAACAAATTGGTATCCAACACTTACAGGTAGAGTACGTTCTGTATGATCATAACTCGAGAGAGTATTGACCCATGGAGGCACAATGTTAAAGGGATCTACAACAGGAGAGATGTTATGAATCCATGAAGGGGAAGTTGTCTCATAATGTCCCATATGTCATAACTAAAAATGAGGGTGGTGAACCTACCTAAGGAAGTCTCCCACACAATGATGTTTCTCCCATTGACTTGAATCAAGGGGTGGTGTATCAAAATCTTCACTCAACTATCCATAACCCGGATTCTGGTACCGATAGACACAAAGGATTTGAAAAAGAAACATGAACACATGACAAAGATGGACATTCTGATCGTAACCGTGATCGAGGCTATGACCACCAAAGAGAAGAAAGTAGGAATCATCATGGTGATGGTCCTTCTTCTTCTTCACCTTCATTATCTCCTTTATCGTCTCCTTTAGGATCTGGATGTAGTCGCAAGGAAAAAGACCCTGAGGATAATGGTAAGCAAAATAGGAATCATAGACAAAGCAGCCAAGAAATGGGACTAGGGCATTCTAGAGAAACTCATCATGAAAGGAGGAAGAGTAGGGAACAACATAGGCATCATAGATGCCATCAATAGTATGATCATGATGAACCCCTACTAACTAAGGCTGTTAGAATCCCAACAAGGCACCAAAAAATAGTAGGATCCAAAGATTGGACGTGAACAATATCCCAAGATTTGAAGGGGGATACAACATTGATCCTCTAAATCATTTGCAAGAATTTCACGATGCACGTGCCTTGCAAAACACAGAAAATGAGTGGCAAAAACTCAAGTTGTTTCCATGGACACTAATCAAGGAAGTGGAAAGCTAGTACCGGTCCTTAGAACTAGAGTCCATTCACCAATGGAGTACCATGTTAGAACAGTTCAATGATAAGTATCAAATGTACTCCCAAGTTTCCAACTTGTGAAAGTAAATCCAAGGATGGAAACAAGGAGGACATGAACCCTT
>MNCI01010069.1:33340-49793 GCA_015680685.1 Gnetum montanum | reverse complement strand
TGTTTTATCACATAGAACACCACTAGCTTTTCTCAATTTTGACGATCTTGCCTCAATTCTATTTCTCATATCTTTATCAATTTGAGGGGACTATCATTTAGAATGATGGTAAGGTGCTCATTTCTTAAGTTGAAGACCTAGGTTTAAGCCTAGGTGCAGCTACTTAAAGAGGTTAGGCTTTCACTCATCTACCAACCTTGATAGAATCTTGCTTAGTGAGATTAGCATTGTGGCTCCAAGTGATTATCCTATGTATCTTTATCAATTTCACCATCTAATTAAAGGATTGGCCCTAGGTAGTAGAATTGTTTGCAGGAAGGGAATTTTTGGCCTTGGATTGTCACTTTTATTTTACCACTATTTATGTAGTTATTAAGATTACATTCTGTATATTCTGTCTTACTTTTACTAATTTTTAAGCCTTGATTCTAGAGCATGTCTCCACTTTTCTATCTTAGAAACAATATTTTCTAGAGCTATATCCACCAATATAATACCATCTTAAATAGCAATACATTAAGGGATTTCATCTTCTTTTTGTTGTTAATTTATCCATAATAGTGGCAAATGAGTATGGGCTAAGCATAGATCGTTAATTTAAATCTATTGTGATTGACAAAATCAGATGTTGTTCCACAATATGTTTCAATTTTAGTGGCAGCTCATTTATGCATGTATTAAATCACTTTAATATATTTATCAAGGATGTTTTTCCTCTACAAGGTTTGCTAGATAATATCTCTAGGTACTCTATCATATGCTTTTTCCAAATCAATAAAGATCATATGTAGGTTTTTTTTCTCAATATTAAATGTTCAAAAATTTTTATTTACTACTTTTCTCATTTCATTCTTTCTTTGTAAGCCAATGACTTGAAACAAAATCGTTAGATCAAATCTAAGCCTTTCATTAAAGTTTTACAACTTTCATTGCATCCAAGTTAAAATTTATACTTATACAAACAACATTACATCATGGTATAGATTAGTGTCATACATGATTTTCACATAGTGGTATCATTTATTTGTGTGAGTGTTGTTAGACTAACTTTTAAAAAGTTATGTTAATTTCTTTACTTCTAAGGGCAAAGCATTGATACAATATAGTTATCCAAATCAAACTTATAACTTGCAAACTATAAATTGCATGTTTTAACAAAACAATAAATGTTAAAGCACTTTTATGTTTTACCATGTAATATATTACCTTTATTGAATTATGATTTTGATTACCTTGCTATCTATATGTACCTATACTTTGCCAGAATATTATGTTGACGCTAATCAATTGGCAGCAAAAATTTTCAATTTCACTAAAAAAAACCAATGGACCTTCAAAGTTAATCCCACCTTTAGATCCTAGAGTATGTGTTTCATTACCATTTAATTTTCACTTAAACTTTGCATTGCCTTTCATTGTACCAGAAAAGAGGTAATTCCTTATTGGATTCATCACCCAGGGAATCTGAGAACACTGAATTAGTGAAAATGCTGATTATATCTTCATTAGTAAAATTCCAATAGAATCAAAAAACAAAAGAAATAGTGTTGGGAAAACCATAGAAACAGAGGATCTGCTCAACAGGGCAAATAAAAAGAAAAAAAGAATGTATTTATTTTCTCTCACCTTAATAGAAAAACAAAACACCATTATAATGAGAGAAAAAAACATGATCAAGAAAGTTTCTAAAATTATTTTATTACCATAAAGATTCAAAATTATTTTACCTTGACGGACTTTCTTGGATTAAGGCTGGTAGTTGGCTCTCAGCCAAAACAATGCCAAGTTATATTTTTCTTGGATGAGGGTAATAAAAATAAGGCAAAGATATATTTCAGCATGTATGCTATAGATATAATTCATGTTCTTCAATTAAATAGCTTTGAAATTAATTAACTCTTCCATAACACGGTTGCGGTCTTCATCAATTAAATTGCGTTGAAATTAATTAACTTACTCTAACTGCAACATGTGGATGTACCTCAGATGGTAGAGCGCTCATCTCCAATCTATTTTACTAGTCTCATGGAGAGCATCCACGGTTTGAAGTTTTAGCACTGAAAAATAATAAAAGGTACGTGAATTGATGTGTAATCAAACGTTCAATCTCTTTTTGATTCAGCAATGGCATTAACAATGCCTGGATTAAATGCTAATGGTGACTGTCTCCAAACTTCCCAGAGCTGAGTAGACCATTAGTAATTTAAGCATTAAAAAGGAGGTAATCAGGGATCACATTTGTGAGTGGAAACGTGCTTGCGTGCCATATATTCATAATGAAACGTTTCAGAAACCTTGTTTGCCAATCTAAGGGCTGGGTCACATGCAGCGTTTCAGGAGGGTTGATTTTCCCTCTTGGATTCTGTGTAAAATGTGAAACACTGTCACATTCATATGGGGGAGATTGGAAGGTGGGTGCTTTGTAATCCACCTCAATCTGAGATTTTGACAAGGAAACCTCAGTGACAAATTAAATTATAATTTCAGCTACGAATGCAGACAGAGCTTGAATACTGTTGCCGTGGATGCGGTTTTAATAAAGAGAGACCCTTCGCAATTTATGGCAACATGTTTTTTACCAAACAATTTCTGTAACATTTTCTTCGCAGTATCATTTCTGCAAGTTGTCCGATCCCTACCCTTTATTATTTCTTTTTCTGGTCGAGTTCATATGTTTCAACATTCATGAAAAAATTTAAGTTGAGTTCGTGCATAGCAACCATGAAAACATTCATCTGTTCTCAACGTCTTTCATCATTAGGCATAGGAATAGGCTTGTGTAGAAATTAATGCAATAGTTTGAACAAGTACAGATTGCTGCAATCTTTGAGGTATGTGTTTGACTTAATTAACCATAACGTTGTCCATTGCATGGAATCTTTAACAAAAGGGCTTTAACAAAAGGGAAAATCTCATTCACAGGTATTATTTTGTATAACAAATTCCTTCATCAATTGAAAATTTATGTCTAATACATGCATTGAGCCTACTGAGCCTAGAAAACTATTACTTCAAGCTCCTTAAGCATCACCCACATCCACATCGCTATGACCTTCATGTTTACCTGTAAAAGTAAAAGATAAAAATCCACATCGCTATGACCTTCATGTTTACCTGTAAAAGTAAAAGATAAAAATCCACATCGCTATGACCTTCATGTTTACCTGTAAAAGTAAAAGATAAAAAAAGGAGATTCGTCAGTCGGAAAACATTATAACCAATTTTATTAAGATCAATAATAAGGAATCGGTAACCAAAAGATGATGAGTTGGGGAGGTATTAACAAAAGCTTTTTCACGTTTGAGAGGGGGGGGGGAGGAGGAGCAGTTGAAGCAGCAGCAGCAGACCTGGCCGAGGATGTTGGCAGAGAAACTCAAGCAAGCAAAGGAACTCATCAGGGGCGTGGGCGAGGATGTTGCGAACAAGTGCACGGACCTCAAATGCACGCACGGCAAGCAGCTGTTCCACCTTGGGAGCCAGAACATGTAAATTGCACAGCTTTCTGAGGTGAGCTCAGCCAGGGCCGGGGCCGTAAACTCACTGGGTGAGGGCCGCATGCGGTGCTGCACCCAGCGGAAGGCAGCCTACAATTGGCAACCCCCGCGGCCCCGGTGGTGGAAGCTGCTTCCATCGCTGCCTCAGGAGCGATGCAAGCAGTTTCCACCATGCCACTGTGGGAGCAGCTACCCATGATATATATTGTTTGTCTATCACAAAGAAAGGAAACTTACCAAAGGAGGGCTGCTTCTTCTTCTTGTGCTAAGCGAGGTAGAGGGAGCTTGCTTTGGAAAGATGCTCTGGCTCCGGCTCCGGTTCCGGCTCTCCCGCCTTCTTGCTCGCTTATGTCGCCTGTGTGCGGGTCTTGACCGAGTTTTACTTTGTCCGAGCGTCGGAAAAACGGGGTCAGGCTTGGTGGGAATGCGAAGCCGTGAAATAAATTCCTGGGCGGCTTTGACAGGTCATGATTTCCACTCCATTTTTCGAATCGTTAGGCAGATGCTTGCGCGTTGATATAGGTCTCTTCGTAGGTTCAATACCAGCACTCCTCCTAAATGCTAAATAGTAAATATCAAGTAATTATGTACCGGTGCTCAAAAATCAAGTTTGTATGGCACCTCCATTATTACAATGCCTCGGGACCAAGTTGCTTTTGCATGCAAATTTGTTATATAGTTCCAATATAACAAGCCCATCATTACATCTTTATTTTAGTGAGCTAGTGGCTTTAAAAAAAAATACAAAGTAATAATCAAATCATTCAATTTATAGACATTTTAATTTTATTCACATAAAATATAGAAGAAAAATAAAGTTTGTTTCAACCATATACAAGATAACAAGCATTTCATCTTACCTAAACCACCAAGAGGAAAGATAATTACTGTCATGCCTATCCACTAAATTACAAATATATAAAAACCTAACTTGTTACTCGAGGAAGTACCTACTCTAAAATCTAAGAGGGTATGTTTGAAAATATAAAATAATAAAATTTTAAACAAAACAAAATATAAAATGGTGAAATTCATAATCATTAATTAAATTTAATTGAATCATACCATGACACAGGCATATCTTTCCCAAATTTCAGTTTACAGTAAATAGATATCCAAACTATAAGCCGTGAATAGATATCCAAACTATAAGCCATACCTCACAATCAAGCATGNCCAAACTATAAGCCATACCTCACAGTCAAGCATCCTAAGTCTTAATTAGTTAGCAACCAAATTAAGTTCTATTCAATTCCAGTAGTGATGTTTATGGCATTGTAAATTGTTTAGTATAAGCATCAAAGATGTACGAAGTTTGGAATAGCAGCAAAGGTAGTTGAGAAGACCTTGAACAATTATGCTTTAGCTAAAAGCCTAAAGTATAGGAAAGAGATGTTTGATAGATTAGTGTGTTTAACTACTTGGCTTGAAAACAAGGAAAAAAGAATTTTAATGGAAAATAAACATAGTTGTGTTGAATATAAAAATTTAGTAAATTAAACAATTTTAGTGGCTATCAGGATGAGTTTAAAATATCATTTAAATCATTGTCAATGTAGATTTACCTATCAAAGTAGATTTGACAATGACTTTTTCATGGATTAGATGTATAAATTTGAAATGTACAGTAGAAAGTTTCAATGCATAATAAAACATCAGCCATGTGCTTTGATTATATGGTATATTGGCTTTTGTTAAGGTCGTGCATCACTTCCCTTCATGGAAATTTTTACCAACTAAAATAAGTTAAGCTAGCAAAAAGAATGTCAAAAATGTTTGCTAAAATTGTCAATGGCTCAATGTCTTCGTCCTAACATTAGATCTTATCTTTTGTCAACAATGCTTATTTGTTTTTGAATTGATAATAAATACTTTGACTAAAGGATAACCAAAGAAAACCTATCTGTAAGTTATCACGATGGGTCAAAAATATGTTCAGCAAAAATCTACAGGTGGTGGGGAATCATTTGCTTCCTGTCTAGCCATGAGCCATCTCAACGAGATTGTAAGGATCATTAGTTGGCTGGATAATGAAACGACCTTGCTATTCATCATGGGTCGAAACCAAACACCCACCAAGCCTAATTCAAGTGCCAAGGAGCTCATAGTATCCATTCCTGGACAAACATTCCCTAAGATTTCAAAAAATGCTTTGGCCTTCTCTATCATGTTGGAGGAAGATAAAGGGACGATGGTTCTAGTAATGTAACATAAGGACTAGGAGATAGTAGTGGAGGTGATGGTTGATAGGGTAGCATAGGCCCTCAATGCTCTTGTAGCATCTGTACCAAACATCGTTGCTATGGCAAATATCCATATGTTTGCAAAAGTAGGAAGTGGTCAGATGGGTGCTACCCAACATGACGAGGCATTGAAAAGATTAGTTGAAATTGGCCAACTGCTTTTGGACATCTTTGATCTTCTAGATGAAATCATCGCAAACTAGTGCTAGCTACTCAAGACAAGGGACAACCTATTAATTGCCAACACACAACTTGAGAATACCATCATAACCAATTAATGATTGGCCACCAAAGTTGTTGAGTTAAGAGCTATCTATCTAACTCTGCCATTCTCAGGCAAAGTTATCATGAGATGAAGCTTTCCAATAGCTTCAATGAAAGCTTCAAGTAGCCAATAATGCAAAGGAGATGATGATCTTTAATGCATCTATGTCAAAGGCCAATGCATTGTCCACTAATAGGCTTTAGGTAGGTGAAGGGCCAACATGTTGTGACATCCTAACAACAAATGATAGCTGAGTAGTCGTTATTGCAACATGTTGTGGGACCTGCACCACGAATGGTGTTGTGGGTGCCTAAGGTGGCACTTTGACAATGAAGGGGGACCTTGAACTTATGGAGGTCAAGGGGACGCTTGCACTACTAGAAGGCACTCAAACCACAAAAGGCTACTACACCAGTTTTGACTTCCTACCCATGTTGATGATGTTTATGACATAGCTAGTACCATCCGCTTTAGAGGATCATCGTACACCCTCATGGATTGGTTCTAGGGCCTAACCAAGTTTGTCATGTCAAGCACTATTTTGCCCCTATCTATCATCCTTTGCAGATCATCTTGCAAAGCTCGATAGAAGTCCATGCTATGGCTAGACAACTAGTGGTAATGATAGAATTGGTCTAGCCTAAAGTGCTATGGGATCAGGGGCTCGTTTGGTTCCACTAAGGTGGGATTCCTTAGCAACTCACAGTACCTACTATGTATTTTGCAGGCATCCTCATACATTTGCTTATGTTGGATGTGCCTAGCTTTCAACAATTGATCCAGCAGCTTTGAGGGTTTCTGTGGCAATAGGGTATACTTTGAGCGATCCTTGAACTCAAAGTTAGGCCTTTTGTTGACTTGTGTTGTGACCACTACAAATGTAGGTGGGTTGGTGGCCTTGGCACCAAAATTGATAGCTTTGTAAGCTAGGGCTTTGGGTTGCCTAGCTATCGACCCCTGATTAGTTACTTTAGTGTGTGTGGCTACCATTACCATTAGTGCATTCTAATTTCCCACATGTTGGTTTTTGTAGGCCACATAGGTTATGTCCTTGCTATCTTGTGCTATGTCTTCTATGCTCTTAGTTTGGACAAAGGCCTGGCTTAGGGATTACGGGCCTAAGTAGTACAACTTTGACTTTATGAAGTCATTAACTACACACTTAAATATGGCAAGGAGGTGTGTTTCAACTATTTGCTCTTGTATTTCATTTAACAAGGCACTCTAGCATTGGATGAATTTTTGTACAGGCTCTAGGTGGCCCTACTTAATTTCCATCAGTTGGTCCAAGGTGGTTTCTGGCTTCAAGTTGTACTTGAAGCGTGTTACGAATTAGCTCAGAAGATCCTCCAAGGAGGAGATAGAGCTTCTAAGTAACGCACGATGCCAGTCTAGTGCCTTGCCAATTAGTGACATGGCAAAGATGCACATGATGGCATGTAGCCATGCCTACAATAGCAAACACTCCAACCTAAATGTAACTAGATGTGCATTGGGGTTTCCCTCATCATTGTACTTTATGAACTAAGGTAATGGAACCCTAGCTAGAAGAGTTAGTGGTGGGACCTCAAGACTGATAAGGTCATCCTGGTAAAAGTCCAACACTTTAATGGTTTTGGAGGAGGTAGCCTTGAGCCACTTCACCTCTTTCATTAGGCTTTGAATCATTTGGAATGCTTGGTCTAAGTTGTGAGATGTTCCAACCAGCTATGCTAGTTGCGTGACTTGTTGTTAGACTATCTGTGTGGTCCATGGCCTTTTTGTGTGTTGTGAAATCATTGAATGGGCTTAATATGTGGGTCATGCTATAAGGACAATGATCAAGACAGGTGACGCATACGTGGGTTGGGCCAATGCCAAGGGTGCTAACGAGATAAGCAGGATGTAGGATGCTTTAGTCACGTGGGACTTGGAGATGGGCCCTGCGTGGAAGTTTGGTTGAGTTGACACGATTGTGTTGGGCAATGATGGCTAGATGGATGGCACTGATGCCATGAAGGGTAAGTTAAGGGAAGCTAGTACATTAGGATGTATCTGTTGTGTTGCTATAACGAGCATTGATCTAGATGATGACATTGATGTTATGACCGTCTCAAAAAGAATGGGTGAATGAGATTGCAGAAGAGCTAGTCTAGGGATTGGTCATTGGAAGATAGTATGGAAGGAGCCCTCATGCTCAAAGAAAGCTTCAAAATCATCCTATTCTTCCTACAAGGGTTTTTCATAGTCTATCCCTACTTCACACTCACTTGTTCAAATGAGTTGGGATAGCATCCACTAATAGGGCTCTGTGAGTGGGATGATCTCAAGTGAGAAGGGGATGTACTCCCATCTGTTTCGATGAACTAGTTCATAGCCTTGCTTTACTTCCATGTCTAAGTAGTCTATGAATAGTCCTACTTGAATCTTTGTGCAAATGAGGTTTTATTATTTATCACTTAGTGTAGTGTACTTTGGATCTTGCCCACGTAGCCTAAGGGATTGCCTTGGTTCTACCATTATAGGATTCCTAGGGTTGTCAATCTTAGTCTCTTGATGGATGGGCAAGATAATGAGTGTGCTTGGGATTGATGTTGAAGGTTGTTAGGAATTCATAAATGCAGATTAAGTTATAAGAGTTTCTAAGTGAAAAAATGGCTAACTCTTGTGACTACGCTATCTACGCTGAGAGCTGACTACGCTCTCTATGCTAAGGGTCAACTATGCTCTCTATGCTGAGAGCTAACTACACTATCACTAATAATGTCAAGAATTTGGCTATGGGAATGTGTGCTTTGGGGTTGCTACATGGGGTTCTAAGAGAACTGATGATAGGGTCCAATCTACACCAACCAGTTAGTAGAAAATGCCTATGCTGGTCTAAGATCTAACTACTACCATGCATGCAGGTCCATAGGGGTGTTATGGTCTACACTAGCTTGAAGCTAGCAATGATGATGTAGAGAGCAAATGAGATAACCATCAATGGAGTCTAAAAGAAAAACTAGTTCTACCCTCCTTCTAGCGCTAAAAATTATGACAACCGAAAATGTTGATGGTTGGAACACCAAGGTCAAGAGGCACATAGCCTAACCCTGAATCCACGTGAGGGCCTGTTGGAGGTAGAGATGGGTGCCCTAATCAGGGTGCAACATGGATAGCTGTAATGCTGATGCAAAATGATGTTAAGTGTTCAAATGGTGTCAATGGTGTTAATAGTGTTAATTATGTTAAGCATAGTCAAGTTCTTTTACAAAAATGAGGGTGTCAACATGTAGGGACCATTGCCCAAGTGTAGTTGTAGGTGTGGCTATGTAATGAAATAGCAAAAAATGCAAATCAAGTGCTAAAAATGCAAAGAGAGAGAGAAGAAGAACATCATCCCAAAGGGGGTTGAGTGTAGTTAATACCAAAAGGAGTTAGAAGGTACACGGGGTACAATAGGTGCAATGAAGAGCTTAGTCATAGTCTCAGATCTATTTGGCCATGAAGACTAGTGCTTGTTGGGGTGTCTACATCTACCAAGTTGGTCGTTGTGGTGTACTATGGGTTGTAGGGTTCTCTGGGCTACGGTGGGGCTACAGTCATCTGCAACTTTGCCAAATGCTAACCAAAAAATTTCCAACCCTTGATTTGCCAAAAATGCCAACCTTGAAAACATTAAGGGCATAGGGTATTTATAGGATTAGGGTTAGTACAAAATGTGGCATGGTCGTCACATGGTAGAGGAGATGGTTGGGTCTATGCTCTCAACCAACTATGCTCTCCACTAGGCTAGTGGGGTCAAGCATAATTAAAATTTTGAGGCCAAAAATGAGATAAAAAAACATGCATTTTGCTAGCTATAATTGCTGAAGATGAGTTAGAGTTGAGCTGAGTGCTAGTGCTATGTTTTGGAGGCCACTGGAGACTATTCTGATTGACTATGCTTTAGATTGGGGGAGAGCATAGTCTCAATACTTAGAAAAATTTGCAAAAAGATGGTTGTGTATTAACTATGCTCTCCATTGAAGGTTGACTACACTCTCAACTAGGGGTGAGCATAGTCCTAGAACTTGTCACAACTTGTGGAGATTGGCTCTCGGCTGACTACACTTAACTACACTCTGGGTTGGGGAAGAGCACAAAAATTGGGCCTTCATGCTAACTACACTCTCCACGAGAGGTTGACTACACTCTGGGGCAGTGAAGAGCATAGTCCTAGCACTTAGAAAAAATTCTGCAAAAATTGGCCTCATGCTAACACTTAGAAAAATTGCAAAATTGGCCTTTGTGTTGACTACGCTCTCTATTGGAGGTTGACTACACTCTCAACTAGGATCAAGTGTAGTCTCAACACTTAGCCAAATTTGTAGTCAAGATGTTGTAGTCCAAATTTGGTGGTGTTTCAATTACTTTACACAATTACTTATCCAATCATCTTGATAGAATAGCATAAAAACCCAATGCACAACATTGACTTCTACATCATGACTTGGCAATATTGTTAAAAAAAACATAAAACATAAAGAAAATTACTCAAGAAAAGAGAAAATTATAAAGAAATGGAAAATAACAAGAAATGGAAAACATATTAAAAATTGGAAAATTTTGGAAGAAATAAGAAAATGATAAAAAATTGTAAAAAAAAATGTGAAAAACACTTATTAGTTCTTGAACTAGGATGAAGCATATCCCCCACAACTAAACTTATGGCTGCACATTCGGGAGATGGACCACACAATCCCTTGGTTATACACCACTAGTTTCCCATCTATCAACGTTACTGGTTCAATTAGTCATGTGGTATCACATCTAACATTGGTGATAGTCTCATTTGGATCATTCAAAGATATATCTTCATCTAGACTTGAAGGTATCTCTATTTTAGGGGGTCTAGATGTGTTTGCTTCTTCTTGTTGATTTTCTATTTTAATTCCCAAGTCTCCGTGTTTAATAGACTTTTTCAATGTATAATCAAAGTGTAAGATATCTATGTCTAAGTCCTTTATTTGATTCATTTTCTTAAGTCTAGAATTAATAAGTAGATCAGTTGCTTCCATGCATCTTTGAAATAGTTTTATATTCTCATTTTCAAGTCACTAAGTGTCTTCTAGTTTAGTGGCTACTACATAAACTAGTTTTTGCTCACACACTTGTTCCTTGGCTTTGTTGTGGGTTGTGTTAATATTTTGAATTTCTGGCCAACAATTGCACCCTTTACTATTAGTGATGCATGGATTTTTCTATCTCTCCACAATGATAGGTTTTTATTTCCATCATGTGTTGGAGTGGTAATGGTTGTTGGCTTTTGAGTATGATCAGGAGACATCATTTTTGTGAGGAAGGGTGTTGCACTAGATTGGCCTTGTGCAGGTTTCAATGTGCCAGTAGGTCTACGAGTTTTGTGCTTATGTGAGGAAACTACCCTAAAGAAAGGATGTTTTCGAAGTTGAGGTTAAGATCTACTAGCATTATCATTTCCATGTATGTCTATAGCATAAGTTGCATTCTCCCATTGATATTGTGGTTCTGAACCTTCTTGTATTGCTGGTAGTGACATGTGATGAAGGGAAGTATGAGAATATTGAGGATATGATGAAAGATGAGAGGCATGAGATGCTGATCCTTTAGAAGATGTTGCAGGTTGATGATATTTGGGAGAGTGGTAGTAGTGATTTGAGGTAGAGGAAGTAGAACCAATTGGGAAAATAGGTTGTTGAACATAATATTCATACAGGTCTAGCTAGCAGTAAGGATAGTGTTGGTTTGATACTGGCCTCCCCCATGATTACGGGTTTTGCCACTACAATTGATAGTAGTTTTGAGGCTGATAAGAAGTCCCACTAAGATAGTACAATTGGTTGTAGGACTATCAATAATTACCTTATGAGAAAGATAATTTCCTAGGCATTTGCTTTTGTACAAACTTGGGATTCAAAGCAAAAGCCCAATACTCATGTAGATGTAACATGATTGGGCAATAGCCCTTTGGATGATCATATAGGAAAATGTCACATCCATCATTCTCTTTTGTGGTTGAGTCTATAGCCTCTTCTCCTTAAGCCATTTTTACTTTTTTTTTAATAAATGTTCCTTCCTATTTCTTGGTTCTTTTTCCTCTTCTTATTTTGAACACTTGATTCTTGTTGTGTTACTCTCTTCTCTATGGTTTTCACATAAGTTGTAACTTTGTTGTTCATCAACTCCCACATCTTATCTATCCTTGCTTCAAGCTCATTGATAAACCTTTTTATTAGCAAGGTTTGTTATGAAATCACATCATTGAGAGCTACCTCTTTTTCCTCATCATAAATATGGATCTCCTTCTTTTGAATATTTGGATCCCAGTTATATTCCTCTACATTCACTCATTTATGTAGCTCTCTTTCTTTTTTTGCCACCTACTCAATTAACCTTTGTATCTGATGGGATTTTAGTTTAGATAATCAACCTTGGGCATAAATCCCAAGGGTCTCCCTTGTTTCATTATGAAGCCCATCTATAATGTGGAAAAGTTACTCTTTTTGAGAAAAATCATGGCCTAGACATCTATGTAGTAGCAAATAGCATCTCTCCAAGGCCACATCTAAGGGTTCATGATTTTCTTACTTCCATCCTAGGATTTGTTTTCTCAAGTTGGACACTCTTGCATAAGTTTAGTATTTTTCATTGAAGAGTTCTAGCATTATGAATCATCAATGAAATCAAGCTCCAATGATCTATACCAACTTTTAGCTTTTTCTATTAGTATCCTTGGGAAGAGCTTAAGCTTTTGCCACTTACATTCAATGTTTTGCAAGGCATAGGCATCATGGAAGGCTTGTAAGTGATGTTGTGGATTAGAATTATAGCCTCTTCTAGATTTAGAAATGTTGTCCATATCAACTTGTATGATGCAGTTGTCCCTTTGATGCCTTTGAGGTATTCGAATTACCTCCCAAATTTGTGTTAGGCCCCTAGTAGCCAATAAGGGTTCATCTATATCAGACACATCATGGTAATAATCTATATTTCTATTCATCTAATTGTGATGATCTTGTCTATGCTCATTTTGATGTCTTTGATTTTACCCTTGGGTTCGATTTCTATCTTTATCTTGATCCCATAGTGAAGCTCTATCTCTATACCTACATTCATCTTTGTTAGAACTAGATGTTAAAGAGGAAGAGGAAGATGAAAAACTAGGAGAACTACCATGGCTCCTATATCTCCCCCCATGGTCCCTTGATTTATCTTTTCTAGGTTTAGAGGAGGTCCTAGGCCTTGAGGCCATTCTTATCCTAGGACTTCCTCCATCTCCTCTAGGATTGTCTGTACCAATTGAACGTAGTCCTTGCATGTAGCAAGGGTGAAAATGAGCATATGAAGTCCCTGCTTGAGGTTTTTCACTTCAATTCTCTTTAGTATAGATCCTATCATTTCTCATACGAAATTTTTCATCATACAATGCATTATTGGTCCTATGTGAAGAAGACATGATTTTGTTTGATAATGTGTATGACTTAAAATATTAATGTTTTCTAAAAGATAGAACGTTAATACATTTACAACAATTGTGTATAATATAATTAATCTAGATAGCTAGCACCATCCTTAGCAATGATGTCAATGACGAGTGGCAGGTACCCCATATGCCCAACCACATGAATCATAAGCGTTAACACATAATCCAATCAAATTCTGTGGATGAGACTAGTTGTTCCATCTAGATCATTATGCCTTGATCATAGTTCGCTTTCTTCAAAAAAAGACTAGTGTAGCTTTACCATGTATGGTTTAGTCCAAAGTGAGGCATATGATTGTTGATGTTTTTTTCACCTTATGATACTCCTAATGATAATAGAGAAATTAATTATTTAATCTAATTAACTACAGATAGATAAAGGATAAACTAGCCTATGGACGATGAGTGTCCATTCCCAACTTTTTGTACATGTCTTGAACCCATGTATCCACTACTGGGATTACCAAGCACTACGCTACTAGAAGAACCAAGCAATAACGCTGGTGAGATTACCAAGCGAATACATGTTTATGCTCGAAACTGGTTGTGCTCATTTTTCCAATTGATTAACTTGCATGACATGTAGATATTAACTAAGTACATGGAATATAAATTGTATTAAAAGTAAATCTAATCTAACTCAAAGTGCTGCAATGAATAAGAATCAATCTCGATTTTATTTCCATTCATGGAATGTGTCCAGGTACATTGCCACTAGAATAAGATGTAAAATTGACTCAAATCCACACTGCAAGCACTCACTAACTATTCTCTAGGACTATGGAATAAAACTGCAAGGGTTCGACTACTCTATTGACAAAATAATTAAAACTACTATAGATCGTGGGTCCAAGTGTTGTGTTTATAGGCAAGCATGCATTTTGCAATATCAGATATCCGATAACGTAGCATGAGATCCAATATCGGGGCTCTGATATCAAGGCATAAGCAAAATACGATTCATCAATATCCACATGTAGTGTTGACTAAATGTAAATTGAACATTAACAATAACAAAATAACTAGAGATAAACAATAGGTTACATTGACTACATTGTAGACATTTGTAGATAAAATAATTGTTATAATAAGATAGTTACAAAAGGATAGTATTTGTAACTAATGAGATAACTATATTTGAGCTTATGTAAACTAGAGTTTGCTTTCACTTTACTCATAGATATTTTGTTTCATCATGTCTACTACCTTTGAAACTTTTTTTTGTATTTGTGCCTCATTTTTCCATCTCTCTAAAATTCTCTTGGTAACAAGTTTTGAAGCTTGTCCTAAACTTATTATTTTATCAATATTATCAATGCCCCATTTTTATAACTACACATGTCCTTCATGGAACCACATCTGATATTGAGATTTTCAAATAATCTCTCTTGAGATCTTATTCCTATTTTTATTTGTCAAGTAAAATGTTAAGACCTTATACATTGCTTCCAGTAGGAAAAAATTAGCTTATAATAAAGGTATTGTATACAAGACTTGAGTTTTCACTTGTAATTCATCCACCCAAAACTTTTTGAAGTTTTTCAAAATTTTCCATGATTCTTGATCAAGGCTTATGCCCTACATCGCACATCCATAAAACACTATCATTTAGATAATTGTTTCAAAAAAAATAGTTTACAATTGTCCAATATTATTACTTTGAACACTAGTAATTTTCTTAATAATATTTTCAAAACTTATTAACAAAAATATTTTAGTATCCAATAAATGCATTAAACATACCAATGTAATCAAATTTCCATTTTAAGTTAACATATATATTCATGTCCATGTCAAAATTTCAGCTAAAAAACTATAACCACCCCATGGTGGACTGTTAAGCCTTTGCATCGTAGTAACACAAGGTATGTAATAACACTGGAGATCATCAAATCCAACCTCCATGGTTGGTTAAACTTGTATGCCATGGTTTCAAGTTCACTTGGGGTCATAATTTTGTAGAATTCTATTATGTCATGTCATGTCATGGTCCAGGATATGCATTATTCTGACTACACAACAAAATACGTTCTGTCATACAATGAGTGTGTACATGGAGACAAGTTCACTTTTCAACCAAACAAACTTATTTCATTATGATTAGTTGGAATACGTAGCCTATTAATAAACCTCTACCTAAGTGTGTACATGGAGACAAGTTCACTTTTCAACCAAACAAACTTATTTCATTATGATTAGTTGGAATACGTAGCCTATTAATAAACCTCTACCTAGGGGAAAATTTGACTTGTCTCCTCAATTTCGTAATCTTCACATGGGTGGATCGTTTCTCAATTATTAGGAGTCATTTTTTATTTACCAAAAAATTGTTGCCAACTTTTGGAAACTAAATGGAATCATATGGACAACACAACACACATGGTAGCTGATTGATCACCGCTCATTACTCTCTACTCAATTCATTATAAATTTTAGAATAAAATCTTGTCCAACTATCTACCAGGCCTCTTGCTCCCATAGGTCTCCAACATGTAACTAATGGCATTATCAGTATGCATGAAAATATACATCAGGTTAAAATAATCACTAGCTTGATGTCATTGCCTTCAAAATGGATCTTGAGAAAATTACGAATTCTCTCCCAATTGCTTAAATTTAATAAAAGTAATGCACCTCTCATAGAAGTAACGCACTTTACTGGAAATTACTTAGCCACAAATTCTAGCATGTATATTTCTATTTTTACCCTTCTACATACATAATAAAATTTCAGTATATTTTTACTATGTTACATATGCACTAAATTGCAATTTATTTTTACTATTTTACAAATGCAATAAAATTTCAGTTTTATTGAATATTTTTTAGTTGTGGATTAACTCTATTTTAATACTGCTAATTTAATTTCCAGCCAAAAAAAATAATACACTTAGAAAAAACTCTAAGGAAAGTTTCATAAGAGGCACTTGTGAAGTTGTGATTGCTATGCCTATGCATTCCATGGGCTTTTTGAAATGGTGGATCT
>MNCI01010069.1:0-33201 GCA_015680685.1 Gnetum montanum | reverse complement strand
TATCATTATAGGGAAAAAAAGTGAAATCATTTTAGAAAAAAAAAAATGCAAGATGAATGTACATTCTTAAGGGAGAACACATGTAGGCTATGTGGTTCAAGAGGTCNTTTTTTTCTAAAATGATTTCACTTTTTTTCCCTATAATGATAAGAACCATGCAGATGGTATTCATATACAAAAAAAAAAGCCTATTATATTTATTCATAACCATAACTTTTTCATATTCATTCAAGCATGAATTTTTGTGAAATTTTTAAGAGAAACATACCCATAGAGAGAAAATACCCGAACTTGGGTATATCTTAGGCTTAACAAAACCTTATGTTCCAACCATAAATCAAGTACATTCCTCATCCATTGATAAGACTTTTGGCTTACCTTTGTACACCATAAAAAAGATGTTAACCATATTAACCTATCCTTTATGTAAAAGAAGGTGAATATCTAGTGTTTGTGTTTTTATTTTATTTTAATTTTTGTTTTGAAGTCTTCTGACATTATAAAAATTCTAGTTTTGAATTTCCTAAAAGGAGGTTTTAGAAACCTTCTTAATCATTTTCGAGTCTAGGTTGTGCTCCAGACTCATGAAGGGTCAAATCTGAAGGGCACCTTGTATTTTTTAATGAAGGGTGATTTCTAACACACCTTTTCATTAGGAAGGGTAGAAATTTTTCTTATCTTTCAAGCTATTTATTTTAATCAATATATACTTAACAAAATATTATTAATAATTTTTTAAATTTATGTATTGTTAATCTAAAATAAATCGTAGGTTGCTAATGCTCTTGTTTTACATATTTGTAACTAAAAATTTGATCCTTCACATGCAAGGTATGTATAAGTAATTTTTATGTTAAGCTTTTTATTTGCAAAGACCATTTATTGAAGGACAAAAAAGCCTTTTAAGGGAGATGCACCCTGCAAATTTTGTCCCTATTTATGAGAGCAGAGAGTCCTTTAGTATAGAAATAATCCATTGAAAATATCGAGAACTCATTCTCAGTTAAGAAATCAGAGCTATAATCAATGCCACCAACAGGAAAAACACCTATGATCAAGTTGCTCTATCTCTCAAGCCTTGATAAGAGATTCCATTTCAGGGTTACTACACCAATTCTGTTCATCTACAAAGAATTTTCAGATGTAGCAAATATCGTGAGAGCAGCTCTGGCAAAGGCTCTGATTTACTACGACCCACTAGCCAAAAGGCTTCAACCCAGATCCTAGGATCCAACAAAATTGGATATTCTATGCACTACCGAGGGTGCAATCTTTTTGAAGGCTCAGGCCAACTAAATTCTACATGATGTTGAGTATCTCTCTGATATTACTCTATCTTTGTAATAGCTTGTTCATTGGTATCCCAAAAATTTTTCATTATCAAACATCACTCCCATCATTAGTGTCTTGGTATGGTTACTACTTTTTCTTTAATGTGTGTGGTATTTAAAGATAATGGATTCTTTTTCATCTAGTGCAAAATTTTTCCTTTGGATATAGTCAAATTCAAGTAGATTCTTCTTCTATAGGATTTTGGTGTAGGTCCTTTGGGATTTGTGTTGTTTTTAGAATTTCTACTCTTATTCATCTCTGCAGAGACACAAGCAAGGTGGATTCATCTCTACAGAGACACAAGCAAGGTGGATTCATCTTTGCAGAGACATAAGTAAGGTGGGTTTGTAGACTAAATATTATAAGTGTGATCAATTCTATTTCAACTTGTAATTTGATAATCAAAATTGAGAGTTGAGTGTTTGGCTCTTTTAGGTTTATTAAAAATCTCAGGTGTTGTTTTTGATTTCTATTTTGTAACCATTTTTCTTTTATTTTTTTATTATTTCTATTCTTCCTATAAGAGGAAACAACATTTGATGGCTTGGGAAAAGGGGTCATTTAAGGGGGTTTTGAAGACTAAACCAGTGGAATGCATAGTTTCTTCCTTGTTTTATTTGTGGTTAAAATATGATTTTTTTCTGGAGTTTTCATCATCTTGAATGCTTTTGAATTTGAATTTTTTGAGATCTTGAATCCCTACAATTTTCAAGAGGAAAGATTTGTGATAGGAGTGTTGCTAGAACCATTCACTTATGATGAATCATTAGTTGGCTGAGATATCATAGATGCTACATTGCATTTGCATGATAGCATCCATGTCAGTGTGTCTTAGTTAGTTGGTTGCTACGTTGTAGATGCTAACTTAGATGTGTCTTAGCTAGTACTTATCAATGCTAACTTAGAAGAAGAATAGAAAAGGAAGCTCCTAGAAGTGATTAACACATGGGTCATAGCATTCACATGGTCTTACAATGAGATCATGGAAATTGATCCATGAATTTATTAACACCAAGTCTATACTAATCCTGCAATCATACCATGATGTCAACCTCAATGAAGACTCAATCCTAAACTTAAGAAGGTAGTCAAGTAAGAGTTGGAGAAATTGCTAAAGGTAGGATTCATATATCCTATTTTGGATAGTGAATTGGTCAGTCCTTTAGTGATTATTCCAAAGAAGGGGGCCAAATTGTGAGTTTGCAGTAACTTCCATATGTTGAACTTTGTCACATTCAAGGATCACTTTCCTTTTCCATTTGTTAATCAGCTCTTAGACACTATTTCAGGACATGAATATTATAGTTTTTTGGATAGATATAGTAGATACAATCAAATCCGCATTGCACCTAAAGACTAGGAGAAAACAACGATCACTAGTTTATGAGGAACATTTGCCTATAGATAGATGCCCTTTGGTCTTTGCAATGCACCAGCCACCTTCCAAAGACTAGTATTAAGCATATTCTAGAAGCACATAGGTAATGGTGTTGAAGTGTTTATGGATGATTTTTTGATGTATAGGCTAGATTTCAAACAAGCATTGGACTGGTTGAAGTAGGTACTTAGGAGATGCATTGAAACCAATATGAAGCTCAATTGGCAAAAGAGCCATCTCATGGTCCATGAAGGCATAGTGCTAGGACATAAAATCTCCACAAAAGGTAGTGAGGTAGATCTTGAAAAGATCAAAGTCATCCAAAATATCACTCAACAACCATAGACAATGAAAGATGTGAGATCATTCTTAGGCCTTATGGGATACTGTAAGAGATTCATCAAAAACTTCTTAAAGATAGCCAAACCTTTTGTAGAACTCACAAAGAAGGATGCTTCCTTTGAGTTGACCAAGTGATGCAAAAAGGCATTCAAAGCTTTGAAGAAGAAATTAGTAGAGACACCAATTCTTTAAGCTCTAAATTGGTCAAGACCTTTTCATATCATGACTAATGCTTCTAACTATGCACTTGGTGTAGTACTGACATACTAAATGATTAGAAAAGACCATGCAACATACCCTGCACTAGTAGGAGCATCACTAGAGCATAATTAAACTACACCATAATTGAAAAGGAGCTAATGGTCATGGAATACACACCTGAAAAGTTCAGATATTATATGCTTGGGTACCAAATCTATGTTCACACTGAACATATGAACAATCCAACGGTTCATCCAATTTCTTATGAACAATCCAGCGGTTAGTCCCAGAGTGATAATATGACTTATGATCCTGCAAGAATTTGACATCACAATGATTGACAAAAAGGAAATAGAAAATGTGGTGGCCAGTCATCTCTCAAGGTTGAAATAGGATTCTAAGGATCAAGTAGAACCTTTATCAAACTAATTTCCTGATGAGCATTTATGTTACCAAATGGTGAAGGTTATAAACTCAATAGGGAATCCATGGACCATAGAATATTTGACTTATCTATCAACATAAGAGCTTGCTACTGAATGGGGTAAGAAACAACATGAACAATTCCTTCATAAAGCAAAGAAATATATGGAGATCAATGGCAATCTATACAAGATCTATGCATATGGGCTCATTAGATGGTGTGTGCCAAAATGTGATCAATAAAGAGTCTTACAGGATGTTCATGAAGGCCCATGTGGTGACCACTATGCAAGGCTTAGAATGACACTAAAATTACTAATGGCAAGATAATTTTGACCTACCTTGTTTAGATATGCCCACACTTTTGCACAATCCCATGAGTGCTACCAAAGAGATGGAGGAATCATGACCAAATATGAAGCACCATAGTAATGGATATAGCCACTAGAACCATTTGACATATGGAAAATTGATTTTATGTGGCCCATTCAACTAATGTCAAATGGAAAAGTGTATATTATTGTGATTGTGGATTACTACACAAAGTGGGCAGAGGTAGCAACAATAAAAGACTATATAGCAAAGACATGTGTCAAATTTTTCCAACACATGGTGAATAGATTTGGAGTACCAAGAATGCTTATATCAGACAATGGGACTCACTTCACTAATGCTCCATTTAAGAAGTTCATGCAACAACTTGGGGTGAACCATAAGCTAGCAACACAATATCATCCCCAAGAAAATAGTCAAGCTGAGGTAACTAACCATGAAATTACTAAAATACTCACTAAGATGGTTAGTAGGTTTACAAGGGATTGAATCACTAACTAAATGATGCTTTATGAGCCTGTACACACTATACGAGTTAGTCTATGGCAAGTTGCCAACACTTCCAATCCAGGTAGAGCTTCACACTTTAGCTACTTCCAATGAACTTGACCTTGATCTGAGCTTAACCCAAAAGGAATGTCTTATGAACTTGAATCTTTTAGATGAGAATAGGCTAGTAGCACTCATGAGTAGTGAAGTCCATATGCATTACATCAAACTTAGGCATGATACACAAATAAAGCATGTAACCACACAATTAGGTGACAAGGTCCTTTATTATAATCCTAGTCATTTACCCCCAAAAGCTAAATTTTAGACACTTTGGCAAGGGACCATACATTGTGCAAGTCATTTATCTATCTAGTGTGCTACATATCTATCACCCATCTTATCCACATAAGCTTATTTTTGTCAATATCCAACAAGTCAAACTTTATTACAAATCTTCCAAGAAGTCTATCCAACATACCCAACACTCTACTATGTGTTCTATCTTCCATTTAATTGATCTTAATAATACTCATGGGGTGTTAATCTAGAACCATAGGTACTACACTGAATTTTTCATTCTCTTTTCATTTTACACATTCTTTAATACATTTTTCACTTCTTCAATTTTTAATATTCTTCTACATTTTCACTTCTTTAATGATTTTCCATTCTTTACATCTTTTTCCAATTCTTTCTATCTTTTTCATACTTTTCTTTTCATTTTCTTTGTAAATAATTTTGATCGTTAATAAACCACATAATGAATAAAGTGAAGATTTTTCTATGTTATCAAGTCATAAGGGACTGATTATTTGAACAATGATCCCACACCATCCATCCATCAATCCCATTAAATAAGAGGTTCTTACCATGGCCATAATGATATTCTTCCCATCATACAACTAAGAATAAACTTGTCATCATTATGCTTGGATTGAAAAGTGAAGAACAAAGTGGAAATGTTAAGGGTGTGACATCAAGGGGATTTGTGGATTCTCTTCAATTACTTCTATTAGTTCTATCATGTTGTCTAGGTTATACTATATCCTTGTAGATCTAATGAAAAATGGAAGTAAGAGTATAATAAGTACTACCTTACCATGTCATTGGAAAGACATGTTACCCATGCTTGAAGGTAGGAGGCTTCTACAAATTGAAAAAATAAAATAAAATAAAGCATGCCATGAATAACTCCTTCCTTGGACAATATGCTAAGTAAAAATACTCCTAGCAACCATGGTAGTCTTATGATTGTAATTCTAAGAGATGAGACAATGTGATGTCACTGGAATGTGTTTGGACTTGGTTTGAATCTTGGACAGAAAGGCTAATGATTACTTTAACCACTAATAAAACACAAAAACTCATTATTCCTATGGTAAGATACCTCATGTCCCAATTTCTAAAATCCGTTCTAAGTCCATCTCATCTCACTATATGAATATTCATAGCTTGCGATTTTGTGTACATAGAGTCATTTTTCTAATTTGGTGGTACTAACATGTGTTTTTCTTAATAGGTATGCATTACATTCAACTCCTTAAGTACATAAGGACACTTCTAGATGTGGTTATACAAGGGCATTAAGGGCTAGAGCATGCTTTGGGGAGGATCCACTTATATAACTATTGTATCTTATACCTGCTAAGCGATTTCACATCATCTTGAATCTTCCAAGGCTAATAAATGTTAATCAAAACTTTCCTTTACATCACATAACTCTATTCAATACCAAAGAATTCATTGCCCATGTCATTCATCTCATCAATAATTCATATAACTTAAGATTCCTTCTTTACATGCTATCTGTGCCAAATTTTTGAAGAAATATGCATCATCCATTGCCCAAGATCCTCTAAATACACTATAAACCTTCCAGACATTCAAAAAGAATAATTTTCCATCCTCAAACATCATTGAAAAATGTAAATTTTTGGCCTCCCCAATATTGGAGTGGCCCTGATATCGGATCCTTGATGTCAAATCCCTGATATCAAATCAAACATAAAGTATAAATAGGAAGACACTTAGTTAAATTTCTCATTTTTCACATTTGCACCCAAGAGAGATTTTTCCATTTTTCTTCTATAATTCAAGCTTTGACCTCCTAGCTTTCCCAAGTTGTAACTTGCACGTTATCGCTTCGATTTTTGCGATTCTTAAATCTATTTGATCCCAAAGTGCTCATCTTAGTTATTAGGGGTGCTAGTAAGGAAAATTTGAGCCAATTTTTCAAAATTTGCTAATGCCTAGAAGGCATTTTAAGGGTAAGTATGAAGAAAAAATTGAAATTTTTAAATAAAAATCAATCATCTTAATTCCAAAACACTTAAATAATGCTCTTAAGGAACCATAACTATCATTGAAATCCATGAATAAGAATAAAATAGAAAACTGTGAAGGGTTATATGAAAATTAACACTTATGAGGCTTTGTTTTGGAAATTTATCTAACTCTGCAATCATGATAAACTAAGAACTTAATGTACCTAAGGGTATGAGTAAGGTATGAAACCATTAATCATAAAAGAGAAAATCTTAGTAACTCTAAACCCTTGATGATTGTAGATGGTCCCAAAGAGAGGAGCATAAGGAGGATCCTCACAAGTTGCAAGCAAATAACCAAGAGGCCAATGTAGAGACTAAACAAAAGAACAACAACTAGAACATGTAGAGCAAAAAGCTTAATCCTTCAGCATTCATCAAGAAACTCCTACTACCAGATAGTCAGCCCAAGGATAGGTAGGGAAACCACAAGTACAAAGACAATGCCTCACGTTGTCACAAGATTACCTTTAGGCTATCTAAGAAAAGTCAATCTTGACAATAGTCATTATGGAAATGTACTTTGGGCCATTTATAGGGTTTGTTTCAGAAGTAGTAAAGATGCAACTCAAAGCATCACCGCTATGGTCCATCTTATCTAACAATGGAGAATGGTACCTCAGGTAAACTTATTAA
The DNA here is from genome assembly GCA_015680685.1 of Gnetum montanum. Lineage (NCBI taxonomy): Eukaryota > Viridiplantae > Streptophyta > Gnetopsida > Gnetales > Gnetaceae > Gnetum > Gnetum montanum. Next base: position 25,740 of record MNCI01010069.1, on the reverse strand, counting down.
TTCTAGCATAATAAAGAAGATGACACCACTATCAACATCAAAAGAGTCTTAGTCTCATACATAGTCAAGGCAATAGCTGAATCTCTAAACATATCCAATGAACGGGCAAAGGTAGCACACCTGTTCACCAAATCACATGCTAAAATCAGAAGACTATGGCTAAAAAGGACATGTGATAAAGATGATAAGGGATTCAAAAAATCAACTCTAGAGGAAAGAATTTATTTCAAGATTGGCACCTACCACTTATTCCCAACAAAAGGATTAAATAGATTATCTAGTTATGCAACTAGAGGAAGTGCAATTTTGATGGGAAAGTATGATGCCAAGCTTGCACAACTCTATTTTATGAAGATCAAAAGGTAGTTTGAAGAAAAAAAGGTAGGGAAGCCAACACTTCCATTCCGTTACGTTATCAGAAAGCTATGCAAATAAGCTAGAATCCTGGGGTACACCAATGACGTTCCCAGGAAGGCCTAGAATGCTTTGTATGCTGAATTGCTCAAACCAATACCACCTAGGAAGGACTAGGATGAGGAACAATCCAACACTAGGGAAAGCACATAGACTACTAAAAAATAACAACAAGTGGGACCTAGTGGCCATTAGCAAGAGCAACAACAATAATAACAAAAACAATAGCAACAACAAGTTCCACCACTACGGTTACAAGACTATAGGCCATCAATGAGTCATCTAAAATAGATTACAAAGACTATCAATTGAGGAACAAGGGAGGAGGCCAACCTTTATAAAGTTATTGATAATGTCATATAGTTAATAGTTTCTACTAATCTTATGAATGGATAGATCTTACTATAGTCAAGAGGAGAGGCTTAATGGTCATAACAGATCTCTAGGAATGCTGCATTATTCCAACTAGAGAGGAAGCCACAATTGTGGTAATACAATACCAAGATGTAGTAGAAGTAGTTGAAGTGATCATTGATCATATCAAAGAGTCCCTCAATGTACCTATTGTGCCACTGTCATATCTAATTAAAGCCAAAGATGCTCAAATGTTAGCTGGAACCTCAATGACTCCTATAGAGCATAAAGATGTGCTAGATAGATTACTGCAAACTAGACAAGTGATGACAACACTTTTCGACATCCCACATGATGTCATTGCAATGTAGTCAGAGTTGATTACCCTAAAGGATAAATTGATCATGGTAGAGACTAGGGTAAATCATGTAGAGAATGAAATCCTTAAATTACAAGAAGAGCTTGTAGCCTTGAGAGTTGAATGCAAAAATCCCATACAATTAATTATGCATGAGCAGCTAGAGTAGTTCAAAATAGAACAAATGAATCACTTGATTAAGCAAAATAAGCAAATAGAGAATGACAAGGATAAAGTGATGTGGAATTCCTTAGTAACTAAAGCCTAAATGTATGCACATGCTAAAGCCTAAATGTATGAACAAGAAGCTCACTGCAGATAATATGCAGTTGACCACTATGGAGAAACAAAAGAACATCTTAAAGGAAAGCATCAACTAGTTAAGAGAACAACTAGTGAGGGTCAACCAAGACATGAGCCATCTCGCATGAGAAAATAGAATCCTCTTAATGGAGGGGGTACACACTATCCACTAGAAATCAACTATTGAAATAAGCACATGGAATAATGAGACAAAGAAACATGAAAGGCTTAAAGAACACTTCTGTGATTAGATGGTGATGAGTGGTGAGTATACCCTCTATCCAACCATACGAATTACAAATGTTCACATGCAATTTTGTCAAATTCTGCAGACCTTAAGTTCCTAAGTATGTTGGTTCTAGAAAGTGCAATCTAATCGTGATGATCGTTGTCTTCCCAACAACACTTGTGAAGCTTAGTTGTATGGTTAAGTGTAATTAGGTTACATGAATTTTGTTATTTTATATTTTATTTGCCTATGATTGATAACAAGTTGAAACTCAATTTATTAATCAATTTAACTAATCTAATTACTAATTAATAACTAACTATTCTAACATAAGCATATGATCCCACTTTCTGTACACATCCTAAATACATACAACACTGCTAAGTTACCAAGTGTTAAGAATTGTTGGGATGTATGTTATGCTCGAAGCAGTCATACTTATGTGTTTAGTCTATTTAGCTTAATTAGTTACTTAATTAAAGTCTTACTTATATTAATTAATCATGTAATTAATGAAAATTGTAAATGTAGAAATAAATCATTAATCTATTCCAAGTGCTGCAAGGTTTGATCAAAATGCTCATCATTATTGCCATTTACATTGGTGTGCTCAGCTGCATCAATGCTTCAATAAAGATTCATACATTTTCTAACTCCTACTATAAGCACTCAGAAAAATATTATAACTCTCAAATGATAAAACTACAAGAGCTCTACTAAAACTATGATAAGACATGGCATAAACACAATGGGTAAGCACTTATTTATAGACTTTATTATGGAGCTGCATCAATGGGGCCCCATAAATGGAACAAATCCTATGTCAACATAGCCCTATCAATGGGGCAACATGATGTAGATGGGGCCTTGTCGATGAGGCCACATCAATAGGGGCCCATCGACGTGACACTTTGATGCTTCATAATACCCTCATGACTAAATAAAAATTGGTCCTCAAGTTCCCTTACAAAATTGGGATGGTATGAGATTATTGATTAACATTTAACACAACAAACTAACATAACAAAACTGAGTGCCCGAGTGTACAAATTGACATCATTGCAAAATTTGTGGTGTTTATGACACAAAATTGAACACCATGACATGACAACTTAAATTAGACATCACATCCTCTAATGGCATGAAGATGGTTGAGAAGATCAAATAGTCCCAGGCTGTGGAGGTTCCTAAGGTTCTAAAGGATCTTCACTAGCTTCGATTGCGCATGGTGATTGAGGTGATTGTGGCTGTCTTATTATAACTCTAGTGGAAGCTAAAAGGCATCTAGTAATGCCTTGCTCTAGGGATCATTCATAGTCCATGTGGCATAACCAATGTGGCTGGAATGGGGATATCCCATGCACTGGGCATTACTAGGAATAGCTCCTAGATGTTGATGAACCAAGTAATGAATTATTTGCATTTGACATCAAATGTCCTAAGTATGTTTTACAACTCTGGGTAGTCATTCATTCTTTTAGCCAGGCTCTCAGCAATGGATCTCTAATTGGTATATTTATCCTTGATAACCTTAGGTTTAGCATTTTCCTCTGTAATTTTTTACTTAGTGTCCTTGTGGTGCTTGAACTTGGCCTCATACAACAAGTATGAACTAGCCACTTGCTTTTCTAGTTGTAACCACTGCCGTTCGACAATCAACATAGCTAGGTTTGCATACCCAAGATAGGCAAGCTCCATATATTTAGTCATCTCCTCTATTTACAACTCCTTCAAGAAAATTTTTTCTTTATTGTATTGATCATTCCCATCGATCATGGGCTACCATATTTCGCATTTTTCTTGGAGTTACTAGAGGGTCTTGTTCACCTTTGCCTTTGCCACTTGGATGTGTTTCTCATTTACTTCCTTTTGTAGGTCAACCTTTTCTCTATAGTGATCCTTAACTCTCTTGAATTTGAGAGCCTCTAATTTCCAAGTAGCTACCTCTATTATTGTCTTTTGGTGAAGAGTATGAACCTTCTACTTGGAGAGGTTTCTATTCTTGGCTGCCAATCTTCTTAACTTTGTGTTTTCTCTAGCTAGTTACTCTTGCTATTGATGGATAAAATCAATCAACTATTGTTTATGCATATCAATGTTTTGTAGCCAATGATTTTTAGTGGTTAGCTACACATTCTCCTAGTGAGTCAAATTCAAGGCCATTTGAATTTTATGCTACGTGGCCTCTACTAAGGATTGGTAGAACACTGTCATCTCCATTAAACCCTCAACCCCTTTCAATCTAGTGTGAATTTGTTCAAGAGCTTCATCTCTTATCAATTCTAGGTTGAGAAATGTAGGGTTGGCAATTTGGGCTTTCAATTTGGCAACTTCTGTAGCCAAGCATTCATTTAGCTCCTTAGTTGTTTCGAGTTGCCCTTTCAAAATAATATTCTTATCCCTTGCCTCTAGCAGCTCTAACTAGGTTGCAATTATATTATCTAGAAGGTCAAAGACATCTGGAGCAATTGTTGGGTTCCTACTAGTTGGTCTAGTAGTTGTTCATGTTGTGCTATGCTTAATATGCCATTCATGGTCCTTACAGATGTCTACACATCTTTAAGTGTAGTGACATTTGGTATAGACATCATAGGTGCATTGAGTGTTTTGATGATTCTGTTAATAATCACCTTAACTACTATTTCTTACCCTTGGTGCTACATCATCAATACAATTGTCCCCTTACCATCCTCCAAGTGCTCTAAGAAGGTCATTATGTTGCTAGAAATCTCTAGGAGTTGATATTGTTCTAAGAGAGATATTGTTACCTCTTTGGCACTAGGATTCAACCTTGCAGACAACTATGTTCGTTGGGTAGAGAAAATGGTTTCACCTTTCCCCATCAAGCTAACTATTTAGGCCACCTCATTTAGGTGACACATTGCAAAATAGTACACAAATGGGTCCCTACCACTTGTGTTTACCTATTCCTCTTTCTCAATCAAGAGTCATTCTTTGTACTCGTTCAATCATTGGGATGTTGCAGGAATGTGTGGTACTATTTTATGAGTGGTAGGTGGAGGTGGTGACTATTTCTCCTCTTCTTGGATTATTGTTGCATGCATTCTATCCTTCATCATCTCTACCTAATTAGCAATTGAAGCACATCTGACAACATCATTAGTGTAGTAGACTATTCTTCCCTTTTTACATTTTCTTATGAGGCATGGGAAGGGAAGTGCCTTCCTTCCATGTTCATTCCCCTTGAACTGCTTCTCTATCTCTAGATAGATCAGCTATGGAAGGTTAACTAGGAATCTCCCACTCAGAGCAGCACACACACGGGCAAAAAAGGTAGTGATCTTACTAGGCTTCACTATGGGGTTTAGGTGAAAGGTCGCAATCTTATAGTGGATTCTTTCTACTAGTGTGAGCATGATGTACTCCTTGTGGTTGACACCATTCCTTCTTGATGCTGGGGTCTACCTGCATCAGAATCTTGACAAGATTCATCCTAGTTTCAGGCAACCCAACTACTTCTACAATGGCTTACACCGAGTAGGACACTAAAATGTCCTTGATTTTGGCCATTGAGCCAACCTACCTATTAGTCCAAAATAGGAACATCTCTTTCATATACCACTCCCCCTTGGAAGTGATAATTGGCCACATGGGAGAGGTATTTAGTTGGTCCTATACCTCTTTAGGTGCTTGCTCCAAGAAAAAGCCAAAGTTTAACTCCTGGAGCATCATATTTTAGACCTCCCTTGATCTGCTTTGATTTAGGTAGGCTTCCATCAAGGTCACCTCAAGGTTCACTTGTTGAGCTTGTGCCTCATCCTAGTGGGAATGTTCTATTGTTGCCACTTATTCTAGAATTTGATGAATAGACTCCACTTCAACCTCTTCAATAAAAGGTCCCATGGCATGGGTTGCAATTGGTTCTTCCTGAGCCTATTCTTGGCCCCTTCCATCTCTGCCTTAGTTAAGACAATTCTCCTTCCTATGTGTGTTTGCCTTTTGGTGCCATCTACAATCACAACACCTTCGTGGATTAGTAGATATAATGTGTAACTTAAAATATTTGGATACCTTATCTCATTAATTAGTTACACTTGGCTATAGTTGGACCATGGTAGATTGATTATTTTATTAATTAATTTTTATTATAAGTATCATTGAAGCTCATTGGAAAGGTTTAACTCTTGTAATTTGGTGTTTTATTGTTGATTCTTTAGTTAAACCTTTGTGAGAGTTAGAAAAATGATAAAAAAAATTCTGTTAAAAATGGCATGTTTGTGGTCCCCATGACTAAGAGATTACCTTTGGGAGCTACATGGTCAAAGAATGGAGTGATTTGGGCAAACAGTTAGGACGTTATGGGCTTTAGAAGGTTCTAGGCTTTGAAAACTACAAAAACTCTTTATGTGTTTGTGAGCAAATGTGAAACTTTATGAGGGGGGTTGTGCATATATATAGTATTTTTGTGCTATGTTGATGGGGTCACGTATACAAGGCCTCATCTATGCATGGGCTTCATCGACGAGGCCCCATTTACGGGGTCGGTAAACAAAATTTTCAAACTTGAATATTTTGAAAAATACAAGAAATTTTTGAATGAATTTAGGATCCATGGAGTTCCAGAAAAGCCAAGAATATGATAACATAATTGAAGAGGATTTTTAAAAGCCCAAAAAAATTTAAAAAGTTGCTAAAGAATGTGTGACTTAAAGAAAATACTTAAAGGAGCACATAGTTGGATGTAGAAGATGGGTGCATGAAAGATTCTAATAGCAAAAATGCCAAAGGATAAGGTGCCTAATGAATCCAACCAAAAGATATCCAAGTGGGTCCTTCCCATAGTAGGCACATGACTTGTTTTCCCTTACATAACCTCAACCTAAGGAGTCTGTGGAACCCATAGGTGATTAATTTTTTATGAAAGTTAAGGACCAAAATCCAAAAGATTCTACCAAAGAATTCAAGTACATCAAATAAAAACACTGAACAAGAACATGGAACTGATAATGAGGTGAGTTATGGGTAGCATGGATGGATGATGGAGAAGGTGAAATGGAGTTCCAAATTGAGGTCATAAGAAGTCCCTTGTGGATTTGTGATTAAATGACCTGAGAAGATCCATCCTTAGTCTACACCAAAACCAACTACTTTCAGTGACTTTGCATCGCCACTTCAAAATTGATCCATCCTCATGAGACATAAGAGTGCTTTCATAGAATAACCACTATTCTTTAAAGAGTAGAAAAGAAAAGCAAAAATTGAGAGAGGGCCTTAGTTAGAGGGGACCTTCAGACATGGGTAACATGTCTTTCTAGTTCCATAACCAGTGCTTGTAGCTCATTTATTTATCTAAGGGGTATGCTTTGAATTTTCATCATGTTTTTGGTTTTTTTTTTCTTTTTGGATGAAAACCACACCATGAAAATACTTATTTGATGAGAATTGAAGGATACCCCTATGCCGAACCATACGAATCACAGAGTGCTCACACATGATCTTGTCAAATTTCATGGACTCTATAGTTTTCAGTGCACTAGTCTTGTAGGAAGTGAATCTTACCCTATAAGTCATTCATTTTCTTCTCGATTACACTTGTCGAGCATAATGGTATGGTTAAATGTAATAAAGACATTATTTTTATCATTTTTTGTTTAATGATTTTGATGCTAAAAAAAGATATGAAGTAATTTAATGACTAACTTAATTTAACTAGCTAATTGGTCTCTAGCTAGTACTAACATAAGCATCTGGTCCCACTTTCTGTACATGTCCTAAACCCATGTATCCACTACTAGGTTACCAATTGCTACACTATTAGGCATACCAAGCAATAATGCTGCTAGGATTACCAAGCAAATATGTGTTATGCTCAAAGTGGTTATACTTATGTATTTAATCTATCTAGCTTATCTTACTTCATTACTTAATTAGCTTAATTACTAAAAAAACATTACATAAATACTTAAAATCATTAAATGCATGAATGAAATATCAGAATTCTACAAGGTTTATCAAGAAGCTCATCTTTATTTTCATACATACTATCGTGCTCAAGTACAATAATGCTCGAATAAAGATTTGTACACTCAATGACTCTTGCTGCAGGAATTTGGGAAAAATATTCTAACTTTCAAATAGAAAAATTTTAAGAGCTCTACTACTACTATGAATATAATGCCCATAAACATGGCTGAGAGCTCGTATTTATAGTTTAGGCTCTAGGGTTGCATTCATAAGGCCCCGTCAATGTAGCAAATGCTACGTTGATGTGGCAACACTACGTAAACAAGGCCCCATTGACAAGGGCTTGTCGATGATGGCACATCTATGGGGGTCCATTGACATGATACTTTGACACTCATCATATCCCCATGACTGAATGAAGACTCATCCTCAAGTTCATTCACAAAATTGGGAAGGCATGGGATTATTGACTAATTCTTAATAAAATAAAACAAACTAACTTTAAAAACTCAGTGCCCAAGTGCACAGATCAACATATTACAAAATTTGTTCATAACACAAAATTGAACACCACGATATGACTATATAAAAAGAATTAGACAACACTTCCTTTGATTCCATGAAGGTAGTGAAGAATATCAAATAGTCCTAGGTGGTGGTGGCTCTTGAGGTTCTGAGGACCTTCACAAGCTTCAGGCATGTGTGATAGCTAAGGTGACTACGACTATTTTTCTGTGGCTGCAACCTTTAGTAGAAGGTGAAAGACATTAAGTAATGCCATCATCTTCTCCTCCTTACTCCAGGGATCTTTCACGATCTACACGGCATCACCAATGTTAGCCAAAATGAGGACATCTCATAGACAGGGCATTATCAAGAACATTTCCTTTACATTGACAAACTAGACAACAAACTATTTACATTCAATGTCAAATTCCTTGACTACATTTTGTAGCTCCTGGTAGTCATTCATCCTCTTGGTTAGGTTCTTAGCAGTTGATCATTGATTTGTGAATCATGCCTTGAGAACCTTGAGTTCAGCATTGGCCACTACAACCTTATCCTTGGTGTCCTTGTGGTGCTTGAACTTGGCCTCATATAACAAGTATGAGCTAGCCACCTACTTCTCCAACTCTAACCATAGCCATCCAATGGTCAACATGACTAGATTTTCATAACAAAGATTAGCAAGCTCCATGTACTTCATCATCTCCTCAATCTACAACTCCTTTATGTGAATTTCCACTTTGTTGTAGGTGTCCATCTCATCAACAATGGGTTGTCATAACTCTTTTCCTTGTTGGAGTTGCTAGAGGGTCTCATTTACCTTTATCTTCTCAATTGGATGTGCTTCTCATTTACTTTTTTTTGTAGATTGACCTACTCTCTGAAATGGTTCTTGACTCTCTCAAACTTGACATCCTTTGATTTCTAGGCAACTACCTCAATTGTAGTTTTCTGGTGAAGGGCAAAAAATTCCTCCATGGAGAGATTTCTATTTTCTACTGCTAATCTTCTTAGTTTTGTGTTTTCTCTAGCTAGTTTCTCTTGCTATTGATGGATGAAATCTATTAACTATTGCTTGTGCACATCAACATTCCGCAAGTGATCATTTTCTGTGGTTAATTGAACATTGTCCTAGCAAGTCTAATCCAAGGCCTTCTAAATCTTGTGTTGAGTGGCCTCTACTAAGGATCAATAGAAAACTACCATTCCATTGCATCCTCAACCCCTTTGAGTTTGATGTGAAGTTGTTCCATAGCCTCATCTCTTGTCAATGCCAAGTTGAGAAATGCAAGATCAGTAATCTAGGCTCTTAGTTTAGCAACTTATGCAGCCAATCATTCATTCCACTCCTTGACTATTTCAAGTTACTTCTCCAATATCAAGTTTTTACCCCTTGCCTCCAGCAACTTTGACTATGTTGTAGTGATAGTAACTATTATTCTACAATAGATACTGTGACCTTTTTGGCATTCAAATTCAACCTTGCAGGCAGCTGCATTTTTTGTGCTAAGAAAATGGATCCACCATCATCCATCAAGTTGATCATTTGGGCCATCTCATTAAGGTGACTCATGATTGGTCTATATACAGATGGGTCCCCACCACTCATGCCTAGTTGTTGCTCTTGTTCACTCATGAGCCATTCTTTGTATTCTCACAACTGTTGGGCGGTTGTAGCAATGTTTGGGACCATTGTTTGAGTGGTAGGTGGTGGTAGTGGTTGTTGCTCCTCTTCATGAATTATGATCATAGGTGTCTTATTCTTCTTCATATTTTCCCAGTTGGCAACCAAAATAGTTCTAACTATGTCATTGGTGTAATGAACTATCTCTCCCCTTCGATAGAGTTTCCTAATAAGCCATGGAAATGGAAGTGCATTTCTTATGTGTTCATTTTCTTTAAACTACTTCTCCATCTCTAGATAAATCAAATACAAAATTTTGACCAACAATCTTCCAATCAGAGTAGTGCATGCTCAGGTAGAGAAGGTAGTGATTTTGTTTGGCCTCAACATGGGATTGAGGTGGAAGGCTACAATCTTAGAATGGATCCTCTCTATTGATGTGAGCATGTCAAACTCCTTATGATCTTAACCATAGAACCTACATTAGGATCTCAGTAAGGTTTTCCCATGTTTAATAGTTGAGATCTCAGTAGGCCATTTTTATAGTGCTTGGGATCTCAGTAAGGTTAATTATCGTTGGAGCTTGTTGGAAAGCTTTAACTCTTGTAATTTAGTGTTTAATAGTTGATTTTTTAGTTAAACCTTTGTGGAAGTTAGGAAAAATTGTGAAAAATTTTCTATCAAAAATGGTAGATTTGTGGCCCCCACGATGAAGAGCTTACCTCCAGTAGCTGCAGGGTCGAAGAATGGAGTGATTTGGATAGATGGTTTGTAAGTTATGGGCTCTGAAAGGTTCTAGGATTTGAAAAATTAAAAAATTCCTTTGGCATTTGTGAGAAAATGTAAAATTTTTCAAGTTGGGTCACACCTATTTATAGTATTTTTTCCCTTATGTCAATAGGGCTCCATATACAGGGCCTCGTATACAAGTCAACTCTGTCAACGGGGCCTCATATATGGGGCCCATCAGCCAAAATTTTGAAATTTAAATATCTTAAGAAATACTAAGAATTTTTGAATGAATTTGGGGTCTATTGAATTCCAAAAAATTCAAGAATATGATAAAATCATTAAAGAGGATCTTTGAAAGCTCAAAAATTAAAAATTTTGATGGAGAACATATTTAATGAACAAAATATATAAAGCAGCACACGGTCTGATGTGGAAGATGGATGTACGGAAGGTTCCTGCTTGCGCGAATGCCTAAGGATAAGGTGGTTAATGAACCTGACCAAAGAATATGCAAGTGGGTCCTCCCCATAATAGGCATATGCCCTTTCTACCCTTCCATAACCTTAACCTAAGGAGTCCATGGGTCCCATAGTTGACTAATGGTCGATGGAAGTTAACAACCAAAACCTGAAAGATTCTACCTAGAAATTCAAATACGTAAGACCAAGACATCAAATCAAGACAATGGATACCAATAGTGAGGTGAGTTATGGACAACAGAAATGGATGATGGATAAGGTGAAATGGAATTCCACATTGAGGTCATAAGAAGTCCATTTTGAAGTTCATGTTTAAAATGATCGAAGAAGATCCATCCTTAGTCTAGACCAAAACCAACCTCTTTCAATGACTTCATATCGCCACTCCAAGACTGATCCACCCCCTTGAGACACAAGAGTGCACCCACAAAACAACCACTATTTCATAAATACAAGAAAGGAGTAGGAAGTGAGAGGGGGCCTTAGTTAAAGGGGACCTTCAAGCAGGGGTGCATGTCTTTCTTGTCTCATAGTGAGTGCTTGTAGCCCATTTATTTGTCTAAGGGGTGTGCTTTGAATTCCCATTAAGTTTTTTTTATTTAGATTTTTTTTTATTATTTTTTTAGATTTTTGAATGGGAACCATNTCTTCCAAAACAAGGAAAATCATAAAGCTTGTGGATGAATGGATGATGTGGACTCAATGCCTATTCCATGAAAAAGAAACCATAATTGAGTCATCAATACAAAATTCAAAAATAGAAACCAAACATTAGCAAACAAAACATAAAGGACAAACCACCATTAGTAACAGCCACAACACCACTATGTCCTATTGCCAATAAAGCACTTTTATTAGCAAAAATTTAAAAATCACACTCAAATAAAACAAAGTAGAATATATAAGAAAGTATAAAATATCCAATAAAGATTCAAATGTACTAACGATGGTGTAAAACAAAAAATGGTATAAAAATAGGAAAAAATTTGAAACTAAAAAAGTTGTAAAATAAATAAATTGCAAAATCAAAAATTTGGAAAACAAAAAATAGAAAAATTGAGAAGCCATATGGATGATTTAGCATGGAGGACCATCTCCTTCATGACTAAGTTGGAAGGAGGAAATTTGAAAAATTGAGCGTGATTGTCCATTCATTAAGGTAGTTGTTGCATTGGCTTGCTTGGGCTCATGGAAAAGCTTTACTTGTTGAATGTTGATCAAATGCTTTTTATTTGGGCTCTCAAGTTTGTATATGGTCATGGCCCCAAAAGGAAAGGTTTCAGAAATTATATAAGGTCCTTCCCATAATGTTCAAAATTTAGTTTTTTGAGGTACATGTGTGGGATTCCAGTAGAGAACCTTATCTCCCAATTAAAATTTCACTTTCCATATTCTAAGATCATGGTTTTGTTTTTTGAATGCCTTGTGCACTTTATTTAAGGATAGGGCCACCAATCAATTTTTGTCTAGCATGATTAGGTTGATCAATCTTTCTCTTTCTACTAGGCTTAGGTTAAGACTCAGATAGTAGGCTGTTGAGTGTATGGAGCTTAGATTGAATTAGGAGCATTGAAAGTTTTCCATACACTAACTCATAGGGAGAGTAGCTAATAGGGAGTTTCCATGTTAAGAAATAGGCCCATAGGGAATCATTTAGTTTTGTGCTCCAGTCTCTTCTATATTTTCTTATATTCTTTGTTAGGATCTTTGTAATCTCCTAGTTAGTTACCTCTGCTTGACCATTGACTTGGGGGTGATAAGGTGACTTGACCATTGTCTTTGTATGTCCCAATGTCAAATCCTTACTATGTTTAACACCATGTTCCTCCAATTGGATCATCATCCTCTACTTCACCTCATCATTATCATTCTCCAGAATACTATCCACTCATACCCTCTCCAACAAGGTCGCCACCTCATGTACCTTACAATTTTTCTCAACAACAATATTCTCATCCTTCACCCCCTTCTACATCGCCACCAATTGTACCAGAAGGTTTTGCACCACAACACCAACCTAGGAATGCTACTTGTGCTACTACTGTCAATAGTAGTGAAAGTACTCAAAAGCACCCTTTCTTTATTGCTAAAAATAAATCCATGAGCCTAGCCTCTTGAACATTATGAACAAGGGTGGCTTGGGCCCCATTGCATAGCCAATGTTGTGTATCATTCACCTCCCCATACTTGAAGAAGAGGTTAGTTTCATCACGTCTAGAGATGATTACTGTAACCTCTTGGGATCACTTACTACTGCAACAATCAACGATAGAATTAACAAAAAGCAAAAAAAAAATCAATCACTTGAACACATGAAAAAAAAATGCATAATTTAACACACCAAGTTTGAATGGCGTAGGAAATGGTGGGATTTCCACTAGGACATCTTCTACAGTAACTACTTGGTGGGATGCCCATTTTCCATCCAATCATCCAAGTTCTTCACATTTTACATAAAACTTGGCATACTTGGTTGGATAGGTTCTAATATTGACCCCAAGCTATTCTATGATGCCAGCGTGCATGTTCCCAGCAAAAGAGAACTCTTGCAAAGCTGTTTGGACCAACACCAATGTCCCCTTGTGATCGTGAAGACCATCCTTGTCAATTACAAACTTGGTAACATGCAGAGTACAATAAGCATTTTGACTACGCAAGACAAATGATACAACACATCTAAAGCATCTTCATAGGACTCACCTGCCGTCACAATAAATAGTCCTAGGTAGATTCTGGAAGAAGGTGCCCATGTGGCGGGCAACAAACAATGTATGGTATTGATGATAGCATTTAAATTTAGGCATGACCCAAATCCAACACAAGCATCTTAAGCCTATTGGACGTTGATTTGAGCCTTCTGCCCCTTTGCCTTCAATTGATCCATCAGCCATAAACTTTAAAATGCCTTAATTTGCCTCAGGAAACAATGTTTCAATAAGAATAGCAGCTGTTTCAACTGATAAGTGTGACCACACTATCACACTAAAGTGGTGAAGGAGGAACTCTAAGAACTCCCATGCACCTTCTCGAAACCAGATCACTTGATCCCCTACCTGTGTATGGGAAAGGAGGACATTAGCCATGGGTGCACTTAGGTAGCATAAGACTCCCACCAGCTCAAGCACGATTAGGATGGGTTTCAACATGACCTTGCATGACATAGCAAAAAATGTTAGTACAGTGTTCAAGTGATAGTTACCGAATAGCGTAGCATAGCCTCTAGTATACAAGTTTTTTTTTGAGTATGAAAAGTATGATCCTAACACAACAAAACAAACCCAAACATTACATGCATCATAGTAGGCCTGCCCTGCATAACGTAGCGTAGTAGGCACACCTTGCACAGCGTAGCATAACAACTACACTTTGCACAAGAGTAGTAGTTGCGGTACATGTAGCATGATGAGATGACCACACCCTATGCAGCGTAGCGATGTAGCAAGTATGACAGGTATAACAATATAACAAGCATAACAACGTAGCAAGTACAACACTATAACTAGCGTAGCAGCATAGTGGATCTAGCAACATAGCAGTGTAGCAGCTCCGCTAGCATAGCAGTGTAACGACATAGTATAGCGACCACCAAAAACACAACAATATGACAGTCATAATGTCAAAGATAACCTAGCCTGAGAAAAATACATACAATGTTTCCATTACATCGGCCCTATCCTACTGCATGAAATATAGCATACAATGTGCTATGCTATGCTTAATACATGCTACGCTGCCTAGGAAACCTTGCAAGCCAAAATCCCCTCCATAGGTGCTATGCTACACTGAACATGCACTACGGTACTTAGAACCCTTCAAACCCTCGGGGTGGTGCATCGCCCATTCCCAAAAATTGTGGTTAGGGAAACGCCATGTGCCAATCGTAGCATAGAAATTACCTTAGCCACCATGGCCAAACTAGTGATAGCCACGACGTAGCAGCTAAGGCGGCAGCTAAGGCAATAATAATAGTTGCAGCATAGCAATAGTGATGACCGCAACAACCAAGACATAGTGACTACAGCAACAAGCTAACTTGGTAAATTACATAACGTAAACAAGGGTAGCGTAGCGGCTTATCAAGAGGATGGGGTCTCCTACTATTCCTCAATATGCACCTTGGGGAGATGTCGCAAGGTGCACTTCCCTTCCTCCAAGTTGGCAAGACCCTGATGCCTGTGTTCACTCCTACACGCCATCATTCTATTGACAAAATTAGGTGTATTGATTACTACGCTACAACTGCTATGCTGTCTCTCAACTAAACTACACTACGCTCTGGGTGTTAGCTCTGATAGTGAAAGTGACAAGATTACCATGGGGTAATCACCTATTTATAGCCTATGTAGTTAAAACACTTGTTACTTTCTAGGGTGTTCCATGTCCCATGTGTAACATGGCATGTACCGCGTTCCATGCATAATGTGGAACACCCCTATCTCTTGCAGTGTAGCATGGGTCTACTGTAGCGTAACACGCAACTACAGTGTACCATCCAAATGCACTAAAATTTTCACTTCATTTTCTACAATGTGGCTTAGCCACAGTCTACTATGACTTTAAACTGGTAACCTTGACTCTTGACTTTGCACAGTAATGGTCTGCTATGACCTTAAACTAGCAATTTTAGCATTCCCTTTATGTCTTAAACCTAGTAACGGTCCGCTACGACCTTAAACTAGCAATTTTAGCATTCCCTTTACATCTTAAACCCAGTAACGGTCCGCTACAACCTTAAACTAGCAATTTTAGCATTCCCTTTATGTCTTAAACCCAGTAACAATCTACTACAACCTTAAACTGGCAACCTTCACTTATGATTTTGTATGGTTACAATATGCTAAGACCTTAAATTGGCAAATCTTTCACGTTGCATCATTGCTTTGCATATATTCATTACATATTGTTGTCTTAAATAGGTATCACTCGACTTTGTTTGTTTGCTTATTATCGCAGGTTGCTTGGAAAATGGCCTCCTATGATGATCTCTGTTTCCCATTAATTTTGATAGGGCCCCATGGTAGGTTTATAAGATGCTTGAATGTAGAGTTTGTAGACTTTGAACCATCCTCTTGTGATACTTACACAGCATCCTCAGAAATACCCCTGGACTAGCCTGAACACCTAGTCCAGGCCTTAGATTTAGAGGCTAGGGATGTAACTGAGGACCTCCTCATCAAAATCCCCATGACTACATCCAAAGGGGAGACAAGAACACTAAAAGTTAGCTCCTTACTAGAGTCACAGGTTAAACAAAGCATCTCGAGAGTCCTCAATGACAACACTAAAGTGTTTGCATGGTCATATGAGGATATGCCAGGCTTAGACCCACATATTATACAACACAATATCATACTAGGCCCGCATGTCAAGGCAATAAAAGAAAAAGCCCACAAGATCAAACTAGAGATCACATTAGTTGTACGTAGAAAAATCACTAAACTCTACTAGGCTGGGTTCATCTGGGTGGTTGATTATTCAGAATGGGTGTCAAAGATCATTGTCGTTTCTAAGAAAATAGGAGGTATACGAATTTGTATAGACTTCTAGGATCTAAATAAGGTAACGATTAAAGATGATTTCCATTGCCTAGCATCAACCAACTCATTGACACTACAAGTAGTCATGACTTACTGTCCTTTATGGATGGATTCTTAGGCTATAACCAAATCTGCATAAACCCAGAACATTAGCTAGAAACTACCTTCATGACCCCTTGGACAACCTTCTACGATACAATGATGCCCTTTGGGCTAAAGAATGCAAGAGCAACATACCAGCAGGTGATGACCTACATCTTTAGTGATTACCTTTTGAAGAAGCTAAATGATTACATAGATGATATAGCCGTTAAGTCTGAAAAGGCTACTGAGCATGCAAATGACCTAAACTTGGTTCTTTAGTATTGTTGCAGACATGAGCTTCATCTCAATCCTAGAAAGTGTGTTTTTAGAGTCAAGATCAGACGCATGTTAGGTTTTGTAGTGTCGGAGATGGGGATACGTGTAGACCCCGATAAAGTTAAAGCTATCATTAACTTAGCACTGCCTATAAACCTTAAGGAGTTGTGTGGGCTACAAGGAAGGGTACAATTATAAGAATATTCATCGCAAGATTAACTGATAAGTTGCACCTAATGCAACACTTGCTTAAAAAGGGTGTTAAATTTGAATGGACCAACCAACGTCAAGAAGCTTTTGATAGCTTAAAGGAAGAGCTTGCCCATCTTCCCACTGTTCACCCTCCATAGAGAGACAAGCTATTTTACATTTACCTTGTCACCTCAGACACATCTATCGCTACCTTGCTGTGCCAAAAGATGAACTACAGTTTTGAAATTCCTGTCTATTACCAAAGTCATGCCTTGATAGCCTATGAAGCCAAATACAACGAAGTAGAGAAAATGATCTTACTTTAGTATTTGTGCTTAAGAAATGGAGAAATTACTTGTTTTGTAGCCAAGTAAACATTATTTGCAAAAATAACATACTTTGGGCTATTACAACCAACATATATGAAAATAGTAGGATAGCCCGATGGAAGGCCATAACTGCTGAATTTGGCCTACACTATATAGCACAACCATCGGTAAAAGGTCAATCTATAGCTACGCAACTTATAGCCTTGCCTATTAATGACTAGGTAGTGATAGAACCTGAGTTCTTAGATGAACATGTTAATAGCATAGGCCCAGTACCAACAGACTTTGAAGCCATCCTCCACTTTGATAGAGCTTCAACAACACAAAGTAGTTGTGCTGCTATAGTTCTCACATTCCCCTTTGGGAGATTCAACCTTTCACATATCATTTTACATTCCTTTGCACAAACAATGTGGTAGAATATGAAGGTCTTCTTAGGGGCATTCTAGCAGCCTAGGAGTTGGGGATCCAAAGCTTAGCAATTAGAGGTGACTCGCAACTAGTCATTAACCAAGTAACAGAGGTATATGCTTGCAAAGCACAACATCTACACCCTAACTATGATTTGGCCAAGCACTTGCTAAAGAAGTTTGCAACCTTAGACATCCAACATGTGCCTCGCAGTGAAAACACTATAGCAAATGCATTAGCCACGTTAGCACTAAGCATGCCATCACATATGTTTGCTACCCTGACCTCTTCGATAGTGGAATGTACCAATCCTATCATTGACATGGTACACATTGCATCTATAAGTGTCACGAATACTCAAGAATGGTATGAAAACATTAAAGAATACCTCCAATATGGTGAACCCCCACACAACTTGACACTTGCCCAAAGAGATGCACTACGAAAATGAGGCTGGAAATATGTCCTCATAGGAGACAACACTATATGCAAATGCTCTTATGATGGGATATTACTAGCTTGTGTTAGTGGGGATGAAGCACAAAAAATTATGGATAAAGTCCATGAAGGATTGTGTGGAGAGCACATAGCCCCCAAGGCTATGGCAGCAAAAATTAGATGACTAGGCTACTACTGGCCTTGCATGGAATGTGATTGCGTTGCCAAGGTTAGAACATGCGATGTGTGTCAACATCATGGGAACCTTATACACGTATCGCCTACTAAATTACATACCACACAGATCACATGGCCTTTCCAATGTTGGGGACTAGATATCATAGGACCCATTACACCTAAGTCTTCTGCAGGGCAAAGTTTCATTATTACCGCAACCAAATACTTTACAAAATGGGTAGAAGCTATTCCCCTTAGAAAGACTATGTCTTAATAGGTTTGCTAGTTCATTCTGGACAACATAGTAACATAATTTGGCCTTCCCATGACTATTGTTACTGACAACGGGCCACAATTTAGTAGCGCAGAAACCAAAGCCTTTTGCGAAAATCTTGGTATCAAAAATTATTTCTCATCACCATATTACCCCCAGGAAAGTGATCAACTAGAGGCTACCAACAAAGTCATCATCAACCGATTGAAAAGGATGCTTAGCAGTAGTAAGAAACGATGGCATGAGCAAATCCTCTACATGCTTTGGCCTTATTGCATAACATGCAAGATAGCTACAGGTAAGACTCCATACAGTCTTGTATATGGATCTAAAGTGATGTTACCTCTTGAATTGTAGGTTCCATCACTTCCAATGATCCTTTCAAATGTCATGGACAAGGCTGAAAATAATGAGTTGGGGATCATTGATCTTGACTCCATAGAGGAGGAGCATGCCCAAACACTTGGCCACATTGAATGGTACCAAGACAAGCAATGGTAGGAACATCACTGCAACCTACACCAACAATTGATCAAAAAGGGGGATCTAGTCCTCAAGGTCATTCGTCCGAATCAAGTTGTAGGATTGTACTTGGCCATGCTCCGACCATCAAGACTGCCTATCCTGCTTTACCCTCAAGTCCCAACCAAAGTCTCTTGACAAAACATTACAGATCAAGCAAGGATTCATGTCACACTGGTTGCTACGCTGTGCTACGTTACATAGTGCAACAAGGACACAAAGCCCAAAAGTGTCGCAAGGATGAAATCCATAGGTCCTATGGCCTTTCAACATGAAAAGCAGTGTTGCCAATTGCTAAAGTTGCTTGCCTAGCTAGAGCTTAGAGGGGTATCTTTGGTTTTCTGGCAAGATTTGTCTCAAGACTAGTAACTACGCTACGCTACCCAGCGTTGCACAACATAGCATGCAGGTGTTTATGCTACATCGATACGTTGGGTAGTGTAGGTAGCATAACACTCACATGGAAGCCCTAGGATGTCTCCAGTAGCTCCAAAACTCATTGAAAATGATCATTTCTTCTCTAGCATCTCCTCGATAGACAAGATCAGTAGTTTGCTTTGTTTTGCATCCCCCCTTTGTTGATTCCCAAAGTTGTCCCTATGCTTGACCCTACTTGCAAGAGCAAGAAAGACATAGTCTTGGAGCGTAGGCTCCACTTTGCATTTGCCATTGGCATTCTCTATAAAAGCATGGTAGTTCCTTGAATTCTAGCCTCGTTACATTGTAGCATAGCACATCAACGTTACATTGCAGTGTAGCACATCAGTGTTACACTACAACATAGCACATCAGCGTAACATTGCAGCATAGCATTACATGCCAGTATAGCACATCCACGTTTGCACCATGTGGAACCAGGGTACATGGCATCCAAACCACATCTCTCTCCCACTCCTTGGCCCTATAAATACCCCAACGAACAATGTTCAAGGGGTTGGCTTTCGATTTGGCTTTCTTACGGTTTGATTTTGGAAGATTGGCATCTTGGCATTTGGATTTCTAGCGATTAGCTTTGGCAAGGAGACTGGTAAGAAAAAGGTTGGAAAATAGCAAACGCTAGTAGTTGCACTTTTGGGATCTCTCTCTCAGCCTAGCGAGCACCAACTCATCAGTTCCTGTTAGCAGGCCATTAGCAGCAATCTGAGAGCTATGACCATATTGTTCCATTGTAAGTTGTGCCTATCCAGTACTGCACATCACTTGTACACCTTCTTCAGCCAAAAAAAGATCAAATCCCTAATTTTGGGGTAGTGCACTCTCTCACGTAAGCCCATTTCATTTCATTACAACATATATTTTGCATCATTGTGCATTGTTTCATGTTTATTGTTTAGTCACATATTCTATTACGTTTTTACTGTCATGTGTGCTACGATTTTCTCCACCCTAATCTCCAGGCATAACTTCTTAAAACCGTTGTTCACAAAAGGTTATTGTACACCATGTAAGTCCCTATATGATCGACTAGATCATTCAGGGCACCCCGTTTCTATTTTTCTCCAGCACATCCCTCGCACAAATTCGAGGTTAGGCTGTACGCCTGATAACCTCTCAGTGTTCTAGCCATCAATGTTTTCGGACATCACAATAGACAAATACAATATAAAATAATAAAACTCATGTGCCTCAATTACACTTAACCATACAATTAAGCTTCACAAGTGTATTTGAGAAGACAAGGATTATTATGATAAGCTTTCATGTCCTAGAACTAGTGTACTTAGGCACTTTAGGTTTACAGAATTTCATTGGATTGCACATGAATGCTTATGATTCGTATAGTTGGGCATAGGGGTACCTCATTGCTCATCATTGGTGCCATTGCTAGGGAATTATAGTTGTTATATGCACTATCTAAGACTTAGTGAAAAATTATTGAAGATTATTAGAATGAATCCTAAATTCATATCATACATTAAAATAACTACAACAATTTTAAGAAGCACACTGTATTTCTTTTTTTCTAACACAAAATGTCTTCTTATCATAGGAGTGATTCTTCGCCGAAGTTTGACAAAGTAAATCAATAGGTTCCCCAACAATACAAAGTGGTATATGTTCATCTTGATGAGTGTGTATCAAATTTCACCTTTGTCCTACACTAGGTTGAACTATTGTAGTGGTGCAACATGGAGGGCAACATTATGTTACTGCTCGATCGATTCATTTCTATGATGCTCCAACAAACTCTTATGTGCATGGGCATTTAGGGGCTTCATGCTAAGTATAGGATAGTGATGCTAAGGATTATCATCCCACTAATGCATAACAAGGGATCAACAACTAGAGCAACATTACAAATTTGTGAGGGGAAAGTGGTTCAATGATTTTCCATACCTGACGTACCAAAAAGATGGTGGAGAACCCTTATCTAGGGGTTTTCCATTTAAAGAGACTTCTCTCTTTTACGTCAGTGAAGGAGGTCAAAACTAGAACTTGCAATTCACAATTCACAATCCACAATCTTGGTTCTAGTAAGAATGGATCCAATGATAAAGGGGGATCGAAGGAGGAGATTCATGACAGGGATACAGATAAGAAGCATGATCGTGATTATGGCCACAACCATTGAAGAGGGGGTGGCAGGCACTGGGATGGTGCTAGTCCTCCTCCTTCTTCACCTTCATTGTTATCTTCCTCTTCTAGCTTTGAACGCAATTGTAGGAGGCACAATCATGATGGATGTAACTGATGGGACCAAGATGATCATAGGGATCATTAAGTAAGTCAAGACTTGAGGTGTAGGTGTTCAAGAGAGGCCCATCACCATGAATGAAGGGGTAGTAAAGGGCATCGTAGGCACTAGAATCATGATCTTGATGAGCCCTTACTCGCTACCTGGAGCATGCTAAACATTGTAGAGGTAGTGAGAATTCCTACAAGGTACATAAAGGATGGTCAGATCAAGAGGCTAGACATGAAGAATATCCCTAGTTTTGAAGGGGGATATAACTCATATTCACATAATCATCTTTAGGATTTACATGATGCCTATGCCTTGCAAAATATAGAAAATGATCAGGAAAAGCTTAAGTTGTTTCCCAGGACACTCACTAAAGAAGTAGAAAGTTGGTACAGGTCCTTAGAATCAAAATCCATTAGACTATTTAATAAAATATATTAGATGTATTCCTGAGTGTCTAACTTAAGGAGGCATATCCAAGGATGGAAACAAGGGACACATGAATCCTTGGATGTTGCCATGGGCCGATACTATTCTCTAGTGCATAGATTTCCTAGCCATGGCTATTCTCAATAGGAGAAACTTTGCCATATCATAGATGGGCTTTGATTGAAAATGAGGAGAACTCTTAAAGTATATGCCCAAGTGTGATTGTCAAATTTAGAGCCCATCAGATCCAACGGTTGATTGAGCACGTGGCAAAAGAAGAAGAAGAAGAGTTGGGGAAACACAAAAGTGCAAAAGAATATAATTGTGATCCTTCCGTTCACAAGAGGGAGGTTCAATTTTATGATAGTGAGGAGGAATCATCACTTGATGAGATGGTGAACTGGATAAGCTTGCAGATTCAAAAATTTACCTCTAAAATTTCAGCTAAGGTAGATTAGTTATGGGATTCTATGCATAGTAGATCTCAAGTTGTCCTAAAAATTATTGAAGAGTGTAAAGAACAAGGTAGTGATTATGACTGTAGGAGACAAAAGGAAGCTAAACATGTCAATCAAAGGGGTAAGGGAAAAATTACTATAGTAGAGGAAGTTGCAAAAACTAAATTGAACAATGATGGTGGGCATGAAATCTGCCAATAGGAACATCCTAAGGGATGTTGCCCCATCATGTCATACTTATAAGAATATGGGGTGTATGCTCTGAATCCATGATAAGAAAAAAGGAAAACACCTTAAAGATTGCCTTATCCTTAAGGCAATTCTAGGTAGTTCCATAAGCAACAATAGTATTATCCAAGTGGAACTCCACTGCAATCATACGAGCAATATCAATAGTGCCATCAACCACAGCCATGGGCACTACCACCACTAAGGTAGTAATACCCTTATAGAAAACTAGATCTATATGGGTATTACGTTTAGAAACCCTTGTCTTCACATGACTCTTCTAGTCATGTTTCTCCTTTGCAACATTACTACTACCCTTTCAAATATTATCAAACTCATTCTCCACATTCAAGAAGGGATACCACTTTTTATCCTTATCCTCCTCTTATTCCTACACCTGTTTCTCCACCCTCAACATAGCTATTGCCTACTTCATCTATTTAAGGTGAACTTCCAACCTAATAATAGCAACACAACACTACCAGGGCTGTCAATTTACAATCGGTTCATCAACCGAGTGGTTAAGACACTAGATCATGGAAAAGACTTTTTTTTCTGACCCAATAGCCCACCTAAGCCCTCATATACACATGTAGTTGGCAATCCTACTTCTTCATTTCTCTTTGCATCTAATTTCTTGAAGTCTCCTTCAAACCAAATACCACCTAGAATCCATATTGTTATGCTCACTCATATTGTATCTGATTAGATCTAGGCCGGAAACCTTACTAGGAAATTAGCTGATCCTAGGAGTTCTCTTTTCTATTTGTAGATTGTTGGGAATGAACCATGTAAAGCTCTTCTTGATTTAGGTTCCATTATGAACTTGATTTCTCATGAGATGTATACTTCTTTGAACCTACTACTCCTCAAAAAGAGCAATATCCAATTAAAATTGGTAGACCAATACATTATTGTTTCATTGAGAGTGATGGAAGACATTGTAACCACTATTTGTGGGTGGTCAAATCCTATTGATCTCCTAGTAATTAAGGTTAAGAACTATAAAGGTGACTTCCCAATCATTATGGGAAGGGCATGACTAAGCACTGTTGATGCAAGAATGGACATAAGAGATCTTTCCCTCGAGATATTTAAGGAAAATGCATTTGGAAAGATTAAGAAGAAGTGAGTTCCATGCATCATGTACAATGATACTAGGTGCAATTACATGCAAAAACTCTAGTTTGTGAAACAAGCATCTATTTTTGCATGTAGGCAATGTGCAGCTGAAGCAGATATTCAAAGGTGTCTGTATGTAGTAGCCACAAAACAAGAGAACACATAGTGGTTGATCATTGATCTTGAAAGTAGCACAATGTGCATGGAACCTACTAAGAGCCTGACATGTGCTTATGTCATAGGCATAGATGAACTAGAGTAAGTTCATCACTAACTCTTTGATAATGCAAATGATGATACCTATTAGGGAGAGTTGGAAATTCCCAAAAATTTTAAGTAAGAGCCCCTTAAGTTAAAAACTCTACCTGCTAGCATGGAATATGCATTATTGAAAAATGGAAAGTTGATAATAATCAATGTAAATATTACTTTAGAATAGAAATAGATGTTGTTGAATGTGATTGAGAAATGGTCAACAACATTTGCTTGTTTGTATATTGAACTCACAAGGATTGATCCTAGGATATGCCAGCATTGTATCTACACTAACTTGACCATGAAGCTAAAGAGGTAGCAACAAAGGTGATTGAATCCCAAATTGAATCAGGTTGTCAAAGAGGAAATCGAAAAACTCCTCAAGGTGAGGTTTATCTATCTCATTGCAGATAGTGAGTGGGTTAGTCCACTCATGATTGTGCCAAAGAAAAGGGGCAAGTGATAGGTCTACATCGATTTTTGGCTATTGAATATGACAACATTCAAAGATCATTTTTTGTTGTCATTCGTTGATCAAGTCTTGGACACCATATCTAGGCATTGCTATTACAGTTTTTTGGATGGTTATAGTGGCTATAACCAAATCTACATTGCGCTAGAGAACTAGGCCA
Organism: Gnetum montanum; assembly: GCA_015680685.1. Classification (NCBI taxonomy): domain Eukaryota; kingdom Viridiplantae; phylum Streptophyta; class Gnetopsida; order Gnetales; family Gnetaceae; genus Gnetum; species Gnetum montanum. Next base: position 768 of record MNCI01010069.1, on the reverse strand, counting down.
AAACAACATTCATGAGTCCCTAGGGAACCTTTGCATATCACAAGATATCTTTTGATCTATGTAATTCTCCTACCACTTTCCAATGCCTAGTCTGAAGCATCTTTCAACAACAAATTGGTAGCAAAGTGGAAGTCTTTATGAATGACTTCTCTTATGGTGCTACATTCGAGTAAGCCTTGGACTGCTTTGAGCAAGTACTTAAAATATGTATGAAAATAAGCCTATGGCTCAATTGGCAAAAGAGCCATCTCATGGTCAAAGAAGGCATTGTATTGGAGCACAAGATCTCACAATCAGGAATTAAGGTTGACCCTAAAAAATAAGGGTCATTCAAGGAATTAGCCACCAACTAGAAACTGTAAAAGATGTTTGGTCATTCCTTGGACAAATTGGCTACTACCAATAATTCATAGAGAATTTCTTTAAGATCGCAAAACTATTGGTTGAGCTAACAAAGAAAGATGCTTCATTTGTTTAGACCAAGGAATGTGAAAAAACATTCCAACAACTAAAGGAGAAACTTGTAGAAACTCCAATTCTATAGGCACATGGTTGTTTTAGACCATTTCATGTTATGCTAAATGCATCAAATTATACCTTAGGGGCTATGCTTATGTAGTTAGATAACAAGAAATGTCCATATTACATCCGTTGCATAGGTCAAAGCATTGTGGATGCCCAACTAAACTACACCACTACAGAAAAAGAATTGATGATAGTGGTGCTTGTGCTGACCGAAATCGTCGGTGCAAGGCTTGAACGTGACGG
>MNCI01010061.1:0-10671 GCA_015680685.1 Gnetum montanum | reverse complement strand
CAAGCATATGTGGAACACTTGTTAACTTAGTAATGACTAGTGTTTCGTAATCCTAGTAGTGTTGCAATGGTTCAGGATGTGTCTGGAGAGTGGGAATGGATGCTGGTGTTAGGACTAGTTAGAGAATAGTTAATTAATTAAATTAAATTAGTTATTAAATTAATTCATTTCTTTTTTTTTAAGCATCAAGAACATAAAACATAAAATAATAAAGATCACATACATCGAGTTTACTTAACCATACAATTATGCCTTACAAGTAAGCTTAGGAAGATAATGATCACATAACTCATCCTTGTTTTGCATAGGTGCATAAGCACTTAATCCTTGGAGTTCGATCGGATAGCATGTGAATGCTTGTATTCATATAATTGGGCGTAGGGGTACCTCGCTGCTCATAAGATTNCCTCGCTGCTCATAAGATGCTTTGCATAAGCTGCATGTGGAAAACTTGGAATTGGAAGTGGTTAAAGCTACNGTGGAAAACTCAGAATTGGAAGTGGTTAAAGCTAGCTACATGGGGTAAAAAGATGTCACCTCAAACTTAGCTAGAAGACTAATAGATTATCATGAACTTAGAGAAAATTCTAGGACCTTTGAGAAGGAATTTTGGTAGTTTGTGGGTTGGTATGTGAAGGCTAATCAAATGTTCTTGCAACTACTATGCCCTTGGGAAGTATCGGTACTAGCACACATTACTTTAGTAGCATGGATGGTACACAACTTGAGGATGAGGTTTGAATTTGCCCATGATGATAGCACTTCCCTTGGCCACATATGTTGAAATCCTATTAAGCCCTTTGGTTGAGAAGAGATGGTATGTAGCAATATTAAAATATGTCCTCTCCTCCAAAGTTAGTTCATTGTATTTTTTTATCTTCTTTGTCATATGCCCATTTTAGTCATAGTTTTTTTGGTTTTGAGGTTAGATCTAGTGGAGAGATGGGCTACCTTAGCCCCTTTGTTTGGAAAATTTAGAGCTACTATAATTTCCTTAACTATGAAAGAGACATTAACTTCATATATGTTTACAGTGGTGCCTTCATCTTTGTTGTGATAGAATTGGTGAGTCTTACCAAGGTACAACTTGTCATTGTTTGAAAGAATGGGCCATAAGGGTAATGCCTTTTTGTAAGCGTGGGACTGTGCATCAATAGTAGAGGCATTCCAGACCACTTTCTTCTTGTCTTGTTCTATAGCTACACTCTCCTTAGTCAACTTGGATAACAACTCCATCCTAAATTATTCTAGTTGGTTAGGTGTAACAAATCAGGTAGGGTCCCATCATTCAACTCTCAGGGTAGCCAACTCTTGTTGAAATCTCTACACTTCTACTTCTACATGTTCTACCCTAACTTCATCCATCCAAATTTTCTTTGATGGTGATGAGGTCCAATTGTGCTATAGTGACATCACTAGGAATGTCTAGCAAAGTAGTCATCACTTGTCCCATCTGCAACAATCAATTTAATACATCCTTATGCATCACAGGAGTTATTGAAGTCTTGGCTAGCATCTACACACCTCTGGTTCCAATAATATCTACTGGGGGCACAACAAGCACACTAATTAATTTTTTAATATGATCCATGATCACTTCTGTTTCACGTATCGCATCCTAATGTTGCATTACCATAATTGTAGCACCTTCTCCAATTTTAAGTGTCACCTAGAAGGATGTCGTATTCTTAGAGATTTTCCTAGACCATTGGGATCCTTCTCTTGATTGTAACGTGATCTGCCCCCTTGTTGGATCGACTGAAATAGTGGGTTGCATGACATCATCAATCACTCTAAAGAGATTGGAATCATCCCTACTTCCCCAACTAATAGCTTCAGAAATTTTCTATAGATGATTCATTGAAGGTTTGTAATCTTGTGATGGTGGTGATGAAGCTTGTGTTTTTGGATGCTGTTCAAGCTCACATTATACTTTTGCTTCAAGCTTTACTTCCTTTTCTAGTTCTTGCTCTTCACCAAGATCGTTTCTTGGTGCTGTAGGTTTGAGAAGTTCAGTGAAGGAGGCATTTTGAGCCTTCTTGGGGATATCATTTGTATATCCCAAGATTCCAACATTCTTGCATAACTTTCTAATTAGGCGAGGCAATGAGAGTGTTGGTTTTCCTACCTTTTTCTCCTCAAACTACTTTTGAATTTCCATGAAGTAAAATTAGGGAAAGTTGGCCACGAATTTGCCCATTATGATAGCACTTTCCTTGGCCACATATGTTGAAATCCTATTAAGCCCTTTGCATGGGAAGAGATGGTATGTACCAATATTAAAATATGTCCTCTCCTCTAGAGTTATTTCATTGTATGTTTTATATTCTTTGCTGTATGTCCATTTCAAACATAGTTTTTTTTGCTATTGGGCTTAAATCTAGTGGAGAGATGGGCTACCTTAGCCCCTTCGTTTAGTAAATTCAGAGCTAATGCAACTGCCTTGACTAAGAAAGATACATTAACTCCATAGATTTTTATAGTAGTACCTTCATCTTTGTTGTGATAGAATTGGTGAGTCTTACCAAGGTACCAATCATCATTGTCTGAAAGAATGGGCCACAAGGGTGATGCTTGAAGTTGTGTTCAAACTATTTTTGGAGCAAACTCCATAAATGGGCTGAAATTCATTTCCACAATGACTAAGGTCAATGTGGAATTTTCTAGAATGGCTCCAAGGCAATTAGGGGGAAACGTGAGATGTTGTCCCTACATGGGAACTTGTGGTTCTATAGCCTCTCCTTGGACTGATTGTCCAGTAGCAGGAGCCTCTCGGTGAATGCTAAAATATTGGATGCTTAGCTACTCTTTGCGAAGGTTCATCTCATGCACCTCTTTTTGGGGCCATTTATAATCAAGCAAAGATCAACTGTTACTAAGGTTGTATTATTTATTATTAATCAGTTTATACCTTATTCATTACCTTAGTTCATTAAGTTCTTAGTTGATATGATTGCAGAGTTAGAAAAATTTTCAAGAAAAATCCCCAAAAGTGTCTATCTTCTTATATGACCTTACACAGTTGGTTTCTTTTTTCTTATGTGTGGCTTGTTATGATGGTTTTCATTCCTTAGGTGGAAGAATTAAGGTTTCTAGCATTAATATGATTGATTATTGATGATAATACTTAAAATTTTTAACACTCTTACTGTTATAATACCTTCTAGGCGATAGCAAATTATCAAAAATTGAAACAAGTTTTTCACGCAAGCACCCCCCCTCCCCCCAATGACTAACTTGAACACTCCCAGTTCAGATAGGTTCAAATGGCATAGAAATTGGAGCAGTAGAAAGCCAAATATCACAAGTGGAAAGTGGGTGCATAGAACTCTAAGTTGTGAGAGAAAATTTGAACAACTTCCCTAGTAGCAAATGATGAGAATGAAGTTTGGGAACTATAGGAGTCATATTTATATGGTTTATGTGACCTAACATTAGGTATTTGATGTCGGGTATTTGATGTTGTGTCCAACTTGACATTAGGTAGTCGACATCAGGGTCCGTGAATAAGCACCAAATGGGGTAGTTAAGCATGAAAACTAAATCTCTATGATTGGTTGGAAGGTTTGAGGTAAGGTTCATAGTTCTAGGTAAGTGGAAAATCAGTTTGAGGTATCAAAATTGTGATAAGGTGGAGTCATCGATGTGAAAAGATTTAGAAGAAGCAAGAAAAAAGATGTTAAATTGATGTTGTGGAATAGATCAATTACAGGATAAGGGAAAGGACAAAATATAATAATTGAGAACTTGGAAGGTGAAGAATGATGTGGTTGTGTCAAATAAGTATAAGTCACAAAAGTTATACAAAAGGATCCTTCCAAAAGCAAGCTCTAGCCTATGATGTCCTTGTGTAACCACAACTAAAAATGTCTGTAGGTACTAAATGGGTTGGATGCAATGCATACCTATGAAATAAAACACACATGTTAAAACCACCAATTTGAGATAATAAATTTATGTTATACTAAACCACAAGTTATGATCACCCAAACAATGAGATGAGATCGACCGTAGAAAGGATTGTAGAAATTTAGACATGAGGTGTCTTACCTTGGGCACAATGAAACCTTGGGTGTTATTAATGATTAAATAATAATTAGTCCTTCTTTCCAAGATTCAAACCAAGTCCACACCTCATTATAGTAACATCATATCATTTCATCTCATTAGTGGATAACCATAAGACTATCATAGTTGCGAGGAGTAACATAACTTAGTGTTTTGTCCAAGGGAGGAGTGTTTTGATGGCATACATGTTTTTCTTAATGTTTTGAGAAGCCATCAACCTTCAAGAATTGGTACATGTCTTTGTAGTGGGATCCACATAAGTTTATTCAATGTCATTTTAGATTACTCTTACTGTTATTTTTCATTAGATCTACAAGGATATGGTTACAACCTTAGTAAGATGATAGAACATATATAAGTCATCAAAGAGAATCCAAAATTCTCCTTGATGTCATGCCCCTTACATTCCACCTTGGTTCTACACTCTTCTGCATAGACATAATGATTATGAAGTTATTTTTAGTCTCATGGTAAAAAAGGATGTCATTATGACCAGAGTAAGAACCTCTTATTAATGGAATGGATGGATGGATGTTGTGGTATCAATGTCTAAATAATTAGTCCCTTATGACTTGACAACATAGAGAAAACCTCACCTCAATGGGCAACATGATCATTTTATTCACATGCAAGATTACATAACAAAGAAAATGAAAACAACAACTAGAAAAAATTGGAAGAAATAGGAAAAATTTGATCAATAAATAGAAAAATGATAAAAAATATTTTAAAAAAGATGAAAAGCACTTAAGAATCCTAAAGAGTAGAATGGAGGGGGGACATCCATGACTGATGAGTGATGAGGTACCCCTACACTCAACCATACGAATATGAGCGTTTCACGCATGATCCGATTGAACTTAATAGACATGCTAGTTGTGGTATCTAGATAGTTACTTGTTGATTGCAGTTCATTGTCTTCCCACTTGAACTAGCATTTGCTTTGTCACGTATGGTTTAGTCCAGAGTGAGGTGTATGATGTGGTTTCTAACCTAGTGCTACTCCTAGAGGCAATGGAAAGTAACTTTAGTTTAACTAAGAGGGAAAAGGGAGAGAGAGTCTAAGCTAGCCTAAGTGCAATGAGCATCTATTCCTTAATCATCCGTACACATCTTGGACCTTGTGCATTACTACTAGTAGGATTACCAAGCGCAGATCCTAGGTACACTACTAGGTTACCAAGTAGTCACACTTAAATGCTCGTGATTAAGTCGTACTCATTTTGCATTTAATAGGAGTTGAGAGGAGAGAAGTATTAACTACAGAAGTAAGAAATAACAATAAAAATTAAATAATTAAACTAAATGAATGCTACAATGATGAAGTAATCTCGAATAAAGGTGTCGTATGATTACAATCATCACACTGCGGGCATGCATTGGGAGAGAGGGTTGAGATGAAGGAAATGAACAAAAAGAATCTACTTTTATGAACTACTGACTGACTCCAAAAATTGACTCTCAACTCCTTTTTCCTACATGTGTATTTATAGGCCTACACAAGAGTCACTATATCGTGTATACGATATCACTAGCTAGGCCACGATATCACACACCTGATATCGGATGCACGATATCACGGGTGCGATATCGTGGCCTAATGAATCATGATTCATCAACGACTAAAAATTTGGTTGTGACAAGGATTAATAAGTGGATAAATAGGATCCATGCATGTATGAAACATTGGTAATCATTCATGCCCTAGCCACTAGGTATCTATTGGCGATGTGATTGCTGGGTAGAAAAATCATTGGTCACACACTTGATTGTTAAATGTATGATGAATTAGTGTATGAGGTGTGTTAACGTTATGGATGTTTGGCCCATGATTGCACCCTTGATCATGATATGGTATGCATGGATTTATTTGTCTCTTCACACTGTTAGATTCATTGTTTGGGTTTGGAATTGGAGTAATGATGGATGGTTATCCTTGTGTATGATCAGAGGATGTCGGTTGTGAAAAGGAAGGTGGTGCACTAGATTGGCATTGTGCTAGTTTGGAGGATGTGGTGGGTCCATGCATGGTTTTCTTCAGCTTATGGCCTTTCCTCTAGAAGGGAAATTTCCTATGTTTTGGTTGAGACCCATTGGTGTCATCATGTTTATGCACATTTGTAGCACAAGTGGCATTCTTTTGTTGATATTGTGGTGTCAAACCTTCCTATGTTGTTGGCAATGACATATAATGAGGTGGAGTATGAGAATATTGAGGGTATGATGGATGGTAAGAGGTGTGAGGTGGTGATCCTTAAGAGGATTTCATGGGTTGATGGTAATCAGGAGAGTGGTATTGGCGATTAGAAGTAGAGGATGTAGAACTAGTTGGAGAAATAGGATGTTGAACATAATATCCGTGTGATTTCTACGAATAGGGTTGATTTGGTGGTGGCCTCCCACACGATTGTGGTTATTGCCACTACAATTGATGACTATGTTGAGGCTGGTAATAAGTCCCCTTAGGATGGTATGATCAGTTGTGGGACTATTTATAATTAGCTTGTGGGAGAGGAAATCTCCTAGGCATGTGCTTTTGCTCAAACTTCAAATTTAAGGCACCTACCCAATACTCCTATACATGCAACAAGATTGGGCAATGGCCCTTCGAATGGTCATATATGTAGATGTCACATCCATTATCTTCATTTGTGGTTGAGTCTATAGCCTCACTTTCTTTAGTTATTTTTCCTATTTTCTGAAAAGTGTTCTTAGCTGTTTCTTGGTTTTGTATCCTTTGTTTATTGTGATTGCCTAGCTTATTTTTCATGATCCTCTCCTTGACTATCTCAATGAGAGTTGTAACATTTTCATATATCCATTTGGACATCCTATTAAACTTTGCTTCAAGTTCATTAATAGACTTTTGTATCGATAAGGTTTGTTGTGGAATCACCTTATTGAGAGCGATTTCATTCTCCTTACCATAGATCTGGACACTTTTCTTTTGTAGAGTTGGGTCCTTGTTATTTTTCTCAACATTATCCCATTTTCATATTTCTCCTTCTTCTTTTGCCACATGATCAATTAGCTTTTTGATCTAATGGGCTTGGAGCTCATATAACTAACCTGGGACATACATCCCAAGGGTTTCCCTTGTTTCATTATGAAGTCCATCTATGATGTGGAGAAGTTGCCTCTCCTCAAAGAACCCATGGCCTAGGCATCTATTTAGTAAGTCATGNAGGCATAATATCTATCTAAGGCCATGTCCAAGGGATTGTTGTTCTTTCTTCCACTCTTGGATCCATTTCCTTAGGTTGAACACCCTCGCATAGGTTTGATATTTCTCATTGAAAAGTACTAGCATTGTGGACCATGGTCGAATTGAATTTGGTCTCAATGATCTATACCACATTTTTGCTTAATTGATTAATATCCTAGGAAAGAGTTTAAGCATTTTCCACCCACTTTCAATGTTGTAGAAAGCACAGGCATCATGAAAGGCTTTTAAATGATGTTGTGGATCTAAATCATAGCCTCTTGCAAGTTTAGGAATATTATTCATGTCAAGCTTGTGTAGATGACTCTCTTTACAATGCCTACAAGATGTCTTAATGACCTCTATGATATGAATTAGGCTCTTAGTGGCCAAGAAGGATTCATCATCATCAAATAGGTTATGAGGGAGATTTCTAGCTCTATCCGTTTGATCATGATGATGCTGTTTATGTTCATGGTGACATCTTTTACTTTTCCTATGGGTTCTATTTCAATTTTTAGTCTGACCCTTTAGTGGAGCCTTGTCTTCATACCTATGTTCATCTTCATCATAACTAGACATTAAAGGGGAAGAGGAAGATGAGGAACCTAAAGGATTTCCATGGCTTCTATGATGTTCTTCAGGGTCCTTTGATTTATTATTTTTGGGTTTTGAGAAGGTCATAGGCCTTGAGGCCTCCCTGAGTGTAGGAATTATGTCATCTCCTCTAGGATTTTATACCTTAGGTGAATGTAGTCTTTGAGTGTCATCAGGGTGATTATGATCATAAGAAACCCTTGCATAAAGTTGGTCACTCCAATTTTCTTCATCATATACCTTGTTATTTCTCTAATGAATGTGTTCCCTATACAGTGCATTGTCACTTCCATGTGAAAGAGACATTGTTGTTGGTTTATGGTGTGTGTGTGAGATAATAGTTTCTGAAAGATATAACGTTAATACCTTTATAGTGATCATGATTAATATAACTAATCTAGATAACTAGCACCATCCTTAGCAATAGCACCAATGATGAGCAACAAGGTACTTCTACACTCAACCATATGAATCACAAGAATTCAAGCATGATATAGTCAAATTCTATGGATGGGACTAGTTGTGGTATCTAGATCATTATGCTTTAATCATAGTTCACTGTCTTCCCACTTGGACTAGTGGTAGTTTTGTTACATATGGTTTAGTCTGAAGTAAGGTGTATGATGTTGTCTAATTCTATGATAAAGAGGTAAATTAATTAAGCTAATAAACAATGGAAAACAAGATCTAAATTAGCCTATGTGCAATGAGTATTTACTCTTAATCAGCTGTATATGTCTTGGACTTTGAAAGACTACTTCTGGGATTGTCAAGCATATGTCATTGGGTGTGTCAAACAATATACTACTAGATTCCCAAGTACTTACACTTAAATGCTCGTGATTAAGGCGTATGCATTCCACTTAATAACAAGCATAGTAAGTAGCAATAGATGAAAATGTTTAACTAAAGAAAATGGTAAATAACTAACAATTAAAAACAATAATAATCTAAGTGGATGCTATAATGATGGGAGTAATCTCAATTTTATTTTTAGTCATGTAACATGTCTAAGTATGTCACACTCAAACAAAGGTGCCATATGATTACAAACATCACACTACAGACATGCACTAGGAATAAAAAAACTCAAAGAAAAACTATCAAAAATTGAGAACTAAACTATCTTATCCTATTCCATCCTTTTTGTCTTAATTGTGCACCCAAGTGCTGTATTTATAGGCTAGCATAGAGGACATGACATCGGATATTCGACATCGCTTCCTAGCTTTGATATCGAGTACCTGACATCGAGGCTCTNACATCGCTTCCTAGCTTTGATATCGAGTACCTGACATCGAGGCTCCAATATCAAGTATCCGATATAAGGACCTGACATATTCATAACTCATCAGCTATCAAAGTAAAAGACTTCAGAGGCAAAATGAGAGCAAAAAGTATGAATACTACAAGCTAAATGAAGATTCTCCAAGGATTGAGAGGAAGCTAAATCAATAATAGAAAGCCTTAAGAACTAGAGCTCAAAAGTTGAGAAGATGTCTCTAATGAATAGAAGACATCTTGGCTGAGAGAAAGTTAATCACAGAAAGAAATTTTTCAAAAATAGGAGATGTCTCCTCTTGAAAGAAGACATATCCTTAGAGATGTCTCATTCATGAAGGAGACATCTTCCTAGAACTAAGGCTAAATTTAGAGAGACATCCCAATCTCGAAGGAGACGTCTACATTAGCTGTTGGATAGCCATTGCAAGAATTTGGAGGTGTTTTTGGAAACTCCAATGCTACAAGAAGAAACTAATTATCACATGTCAAATACAGAAATAGGGAAAAATACTTAAAACAACATGCTATGATGAATAGAGAATAGGATTAAATCCCACAAAGTAGATCTAGCGATGAGTAGAGAGTATGATAAGATCTAGTGAAAATTACGTTGGCATGAAGAGCAAAATTTGTTAGAGAGCAAGCTGTGATGAGATTTGCAAGAGAGCAGGGTTAAAGCTTATAGAATATATCCAAATCTCATAGAGTAGATCCAACAATGAGCAAAGAGTAGGGTTAGATCTTATGAAAATCATGTTATCATGTAGAGCAAAATTTGGCAAAGACTAAGCTGTGCTGAGCTCTGTTAGAGAGTAGGCTATAATGAGTGGAGAGCAAGGTCAAATCCTAGAGTAGATTTAGCAAAGAGCCAATAGAGCACATTTGATATAGAGTAAGGTCAAATTGGGTAGAGCATATTTAGTAGAGAAAAAAAATTCAAAGAGCAAAAGAAAGAAAAATCCTGAAATAACAAATTGTGACAAGTACATCAAATCGCATAAAGTAGATTCAGCATAGAGTAGGGTTAGAATGGATGGAGAAAATTTGATAGAGGGCAAGGTCACATTGGGCACATAGATTATGAAGAGTAAAAAGCAAGGTTTTATGATGAAATCTGCTAGAGAGCATACTTTTATGAGTAGAGAGCAGGGTCAAATCTTATAGAATAGATTTGACAAAGAGTAGAGTTAGATTAGGTAGAAATTGTTTAGTTGAGAAAAACAAAATTCAAAGAGCAAAAGAGGGCAAAATATTTGAAACAACATACTATGAGAAGCAAAGGGTAGGGTGAAATCCTGCAAAGCACATTCAACAATGAGAAGGGTCAGATCCAATGGAAAGCAGGTTCAGATCGGGCACAAGGTTTATGATAAAAATAGAGTGAGTTCAGCAGACCTTTTTGTTCAGCTTGCAAAAATTTTGGACCAAGAGTAGAGTAGGGTCAAATATATAGGTATATTTAAGCTTAAAAAAATATAGCGTCAAAGACAACACAATTTTATTGCTTGCTTAGGAAGAAT
>MNCI01010051.1:11082-27208 GCA_015680685.1 Gnetum montanum | reverse complement strand
TCTCGATCTTTCCACATATGTTAATCTTAGAAATTTCCAAGAAAATATTGCGGATCCTAAGGCATGCATCTACTGTAGTTAGCCATGCCCTTCCCATTATAATTGGGAAGTCCCCTTCGTTGTTGTTAACATCGATCACTAGGAAATCCGCTGGGTAGGACCAACCACACACAGTGGTAATAACATCCTCCACTAATCCCAAGGGAATAGTGATGGATTGGTCTGCCAGCTCTAGTTGGATGTTGCTCTTCTTAAGTTGGGGCAGGTTCCAGGCATGATACATCTTCTGCGAAATTAAGTTGACTTCGGAACCTGAGTCAAGAAGAGCTCGATGTGGTGCATTCCCAGCGATCTGCAAATAAATAAAGGGACTCCCAGGATTAGTTAGTTTCCTTTGAAGGTGTCCTACCTTGATCCAGTCAGTTACGGTATGTGTTAACATAACCGTATGCGTTACACTCCCTTGGACTAAAGGGTGCTCTGAAGCATTAGTAGTTAGAGGCCTATACATGTACCCGTCCGCTTGTTGTTGCGAGAGTCTATCTGGGCTCTTCGTTCTGAAAAAAGGTCTCCCTTTTGTACATTTATCGCCAGAACTAGTACCCGGTTGGATATTTACACTCTGAATATTTACAGCTCTCACGGCGTGACGTTGCTGCGGTTGGGTAGGCAATTCCCCTTGCATTGTTGGAGCAGGATGTGTTATGGGAACTACTTGAGGAAGAGGTGCGGGTGGAGTTAGAGGATGGACGGAATGTGAGATATCTTCCGGAGGAGAAGGAGTCCTTCTGAAGTACTCCCGAGCTTGGTAATGATGGTTGGGGGTTTTGTGACCCATAGAGTCACCTAGAGAAACTGGCTGCAACACATAATAACCGTAAGGATCAGGCTACCGATAAGGGTATTGATGTGTTGGCGGTGGCATCCCCCATGACTATGGGTATTGCCACTGCTGGTGTTGTCCAATGGGCTGCGGAGGTGTTCCACTTGGATAATACGTCAAGGGTTGGTGGAACTGCCTTGGGTTACCTTGTGGATAAGGTAACCTTCGGGGTGTTTGCCGTTGATTAAGTCTTGGATTTAATGCATACACCCCAGACTCCTGTAGATGTGAGATAATTGGACAACATCCCTTAGGATGGTCATAGTAGTAGACCTCACATCCACCATCATTGTCTGAATCAGAATTTTCAGCCTCATCGGAGTTAGAGATTTTTCCCTTACCCTTGTTATGTGCAGGGTTAAAGTTTCTCCGCATGTTTTTGCCTTTATCACTACTTTGCTCATCCTTAGACTCCTCTACAATTTTCAAAACTGTTTCTATTCGTGAGTCTAAGGAATCCCACATTTGGTCTACCTTAGCCGATACCTCCGTTGTTAACTTTTGGATCGGCACGGTTTTCCTGTTCACCAACTCTTCGAGTGGTGACTCATCCTCCTCATCACAGAATTTCACTCCCTTCTTGCGAAGGGAGGGATCGCGGTTGTATTCCTCCGCACTTTCTCTTTTACGTAGCTCACCCTCTTCTTGCGCTACTTGTTCCAACAAAACTTCAACTTCATGGGCTCTTAATTGGGAGAGTCTCCCTTGGGCGTAAGTCCCAAGAGTTCTTCTCGTTTCATTTCGTAGCCCATCCACGAGGTGGCGAAGTTGATCCCGCTTAGCGTACCCATGGCCCGGGCAACGATGTAGCAATGTGTAGTAACGGGCCATGGCAGCATCCAAGGATTCATGAGCTCCTTGTTTCCAGCCTTGGATCTGCTTACGCAAGTTAGACACTCTGGAGTACGTTTGATATTTGTTGTTGAACAATTCGAGCATCGTACTCCACCTCCTGATGGTTTCCGGTTCTAAGGACCGGTACCAGCTTTCCGCTTCTTTAGTGAGTGTCCTTGGGAACAACTTGAGTTTCTGCCACTCATTGTCTATGTTCTGCAAGGCACAGGCGTCGTGGAATGCCTGTAAATGATGTTGAGGATCAGCGTTGTATCCCCCTTCAAAACGTGGGATATTATTTATATCCAAACGCTTGATCCTACTGTCTTTCAAATGCCTTGTGGGAATCCTAACTGCCTCTCTAATGTCAAGCATACTTCGGGTTGCGAATAGGGGTTCGTCATGATCATCTCTTTCATGACGTCTGTGATGTCTACGTTGTGGTTCCCTATTCTCCCTACGTCCTTGCCCTTGTCCTAACTCCTCTCGACCTTCTTGTCGAGGCATTTCATCTCTTCTACCTTTACTTTCCGCGTTATGCTCATGGTGGCTGCGCCCAGATGTGGAAGGAGAGGGTGAATGATGTGATGAAGGGGAAGAAGAAGGGGATCCATCACCATGGTGATGTTTCTTGCCTTCTCTTCGGCTGCTTCGGCCCCGATCGTTGTGACGATCAACGAGTCCGTCATTAGTGCGAGTGATTGTTCCTGCCGTGAACAGCTGGTGCTCACGGGGATCAGAGCCTGGAATATGTATCGTTGATCTAAGGCCCTGATGCCTAACCTCTTCACTAGAGTGAGGAGGAGGAACATCATTTTCTAAGAAACCCATCGTGAGGGGTTCCTCTTCTCCTATTTCACTAATGACGTGGGGAACCTTGCCCTTCAATAGTGAATGTTGGCTCTCCTGCCTTGCATCCCGAATACGTTGGGCATTTGTGGGATGATAATCCCTTGTGTCATGGTCATCCAAAACGTATTCAGCAAGCAGCTCATGCATGCCAATCTGTACCAAAGCACGGGAAAGCATGTTGGGAGCGGATCGATCTGGGGGTAACACGATGTTACCTTGCATGTCTCTCCACCGCAGTTGCTCATCTTGATGGAAAACAAAGGTAAAATCCGGCACATACTCATCGGGATGAGTATATGTGACTTTGGATTGTTGAGGACATGGTTGATTTCGGTTATGCGTATGATCCTGACTTTCTCCTGTATTGTCCTTAGGTGAGTTGATTGCATGAGAAGAAGCCATTTCTAATGGTGTGCTAATTTTCACCGTTATTTATGTTCTGAATTAACTGATTAACCCTAAGGTTCGTTTTAGGCTCACAACGATGTGAGTGATATCCCTTATGTTCAATTGGCGTAAAAACACTTAGTCCCCGGCAACGGCGCCAATGATGAGTGGCGAGGTACCCCTACACTCAACCATACGAATACGAGCGTGCACGCGCGATCCGGTCGAACTCCGCAGACTAAATGCCTTAACACCACAAGAAACACTTGGGGTTAATCGTTCGTTGTCTTCCCAGGCTTGCTTGTAAGTGTCACGGTGTATGGTTAAGCAAGTCTGAGGTATGTGATTTTTTTGGTATTTTTGGCTTATCTTCTATGCTACCAGGAGAAAGGGTTGAGAAACTAAGCTAACTCTAACTAAAGATCTAAGTCTAAATTAACTAGCGTCAGCATCCGTTCCCACTTACCGGACACACCCTGAACTATGCAACTGCAGCTTACCAAACGCTAATCGTTACTGGGATCGCCACACGTAACGCAAGTGCTCGAAGTGGTCGTACTGAGGCACCTATTTAGCCTACGTGTGATAAGCAGCCGATTCCTTAGCCAGCCGTACACACCCGTGGGTGCTCGTAACTAAGTCGTACTTATCACACGATCTAGCCTAGCAATGAGCAGCCGATTCCTCAACTAGCCGTACACATTAGACCCGGGAGTTACCAAGCGCAGAATCCTGGAATACGCTACTGGGTTACCAAGCATCCAATGCTCGTAATTGAGTCGTACTCATGCATTGCGTCAAGCAGCCGATTCCTTGACTAGCCGTACACGTCCGTAGACGCTCGTAATCAAGTCGTACTTGAACGCACTAGGAAAGCAGGAAATAAAGCAATAAATGAAACCACGTGCTGCAAGGTTTATCCAAACAAGTTCGTCTTTATTGCCGTACACAACTTGGGTTCAGGTTACAAGCTGCTCGAATAAAGAGCCGTTCACTCTAGGACTCCTACTGCGGGCACATGGGAAAAATTCTAACTCTGGAGTGATCAATCTGCCAGAGCTTCGCTACTTCTAGCCAGGATTGGGAAATGAAGGGAGTGCCGCCTCTTATTTATAGATATGGCGGTGGACCGTGATATCGCATACGTGATATCGTGACACATGCAGGTCACGTCTCATCAATTGCCTATTTCACCAAAAGAACCATTTCTTGATATCAGCATCATAATTCAAAGGTAAAAACCAAACATTAGTAATCAATATGATATAATTCAATCCACCATCATGAGCACTTATTAGATGACAAACAAAAGCAAATCAAGCAAACAAAGAAATTGTAAAAATATGAACGATTGTATAAAACAAAAATAAGAAAAGTTGAAAGAATGTGTAAAATAAAAAATGTGTAAAACAAAAATTCAAAAAGAACTGAGGGCCTAGAATGGTTAGTATAGGTGGCCATCTCTCCCACGACTAAGTTGGAAGGAGGAGATCCGAAATAGTTAGCAAGGTTGTCCATCAACAAAGGTAGCATGTGTACTGGTTGTCCTAAGCTGATTAAAAGGTTTGGTTTGTTGTACGTTGACCAACATTTTCTTATCTGGGTTCTTAGGTTTGTATATTATCATGGCCCCCGAAAGAAAGGTTGCATAAATAATATAAGGTCCTTCCCATAGTGTTTGAAATTTAGTACCTTGTGGCACATGTGTGGGATTCTAGTAGAGAACCTTATCTCCTAGCTGATATTTAACTTTCCTAATTCTTAGGTCATGATGTTGTTTATTGAAGGCCTTGTGCAATTCGTTAGATGATAGGGCAGCTAGTCGATTTTCATCTAGTAAGTTAAGAATTACTAATCGTTGTTTCTGTGCTATATCAAGGTCAAGGTTGAGGTCACATGTAATGGATAGTGTATGAAGGTAGCCAGTATGTCTAAGGAAAGACCGAATATCTTTGACAGTCTCTAGTTGATGGGTAATTCCTTGGATAACTTTGATTTTCTGAGGTCTACCTCTATCCCTATGTGTGATATTTTGTGCCCTAGTACTATGCCCTCTTGGATCATCAAATGACTTTTCTGCCAGTTGAGCCTCAAATTAGTTTCTACACATCTTTTTAACACTTGCTCCAACCAGTCCAAGGCTTGATCAAAGTTTGCTTCATAAGTGGAGAAGTCGTCCATAAAGACCTCCACACCATTTTCTATATGTTGTTGGAAGATGCTTAGAACTAGTTTTTGAAATGTTGCAGGGGCATTGCACAAGCCAAACAACATCTATTTGTATGCAAACATTCCCCAAGGACTAGTGAATGTAGTCTTGGCTTGGTCTTCTAAGGCTATTTATATTTGATTATATCTGCTATATCCATCCAGAAAACTGTAGTAGCGATGCCCTACAATGGTGTCTAAGACTTGGCCAACAAATGGCAACGGAAAATGATCTTTAAATGTTGTTATATTCAATAGCCTAAAATCTATGCACACCCTCCATTTGCCTCCCTTTTTAGGCATAATAACTAAGGGGCTAACCATTGCATGTTGAAACTACCATTGCATCTACAAAAATACCATTGCAACTACCATTGCATCTACAAAAATACTCTTTTTCACAACATTTGTCTGAGTGTTTTGGGAGCTTGAACTTTCTTTATTTTTCAATTTATTTTATATAAATTCTTTCTACATTCCACAATCCCTTTTATAATGTCCCTTCTTATGATAGAAAAAGCACTCAATATCTGATGAGCGGCGAGGTACCCCTACGCTCAACCATATGAATACAAGCGTTTCACACACGATCTGGTCAAATTCCAAGGACTAAGTGCCTATGCACCTTTGTGGAACAAGGACAGGTTGGTTGATCGTTGTCTTTCCAAACTTACTTGTATGTCACGATTGTATGGTTAAGTAAGCTTGAGGCATATGATTTTTATAGCTTTTATGTTTTTATGTCTTATTGCTAATAAGGGAGGAGAGAGAGATAACTAAGTGACTAATTTAACTTAACTACTGATTAACTAGGCTTTAAAATAATCCTAACACCAATATCCGTTCTCACTTGCCATACACATCCTAAATCAGTGCAACACTACTGAGATTACCAAACGCTAATCGTTACTGGGTTACCAAGTGTTACATGCATGCTCGAAGTGATCATACTATGTGTGCTAATAACAGAAATGTAAAGTGCATAAAATAAAATAAAATAATAAAATAAAATAAATGCAAAAGAAAATAAAATAAAGGAAATGAGTAAGAAAACAAATCTCAAGTGCTTCAAGGATGAATCCAAGAGCTCATCTTTATTGTCATACACAAGTTGTGCTCAGGTACACAATGCTCGAATAAAGATCTGTCCACACTTAGACCTCCTGCTGCGGGCACTTGGAAAATACTCTAACTATGAAAGTTTCGCTACTTAACTCTTACTAGACTTCTTCTTCTGAATTCTTCTTAACTACTTCTTGACTACTTCCTATTGTGCACCTGGACAGTATATTTATAGGCTTGGGAGCAACTACTTTAATAATTACAAAAACTGCCACTCTAATTTTAGAAAAACTACCCCTCTAATTTTAGAGAGAAATTGCCACTGTAATTTTAGAGAAACTGCCACTCTAATAATAACCATTCTAATAATTAGAGTAACTGCTCTAATAATAACCACTCTAATAATTAGAGTAATCACTCTAATAATTAGAGTAACTACTCTCATAATAACCACTCTAATAATTAGAGTAACTGGTCTACTAATAACCGCTCTAATAATTAGAGTAACCACTCTAATTATTGGAGTAACCGCTCTCATTAATATCCTTTCTAGAGAATTTTCCAAAGTCTCTGGCCATTACATGTTCTCCAACTACCAAACTTTCAAATTCCACTCCTACAACAAAATGTTACATTCTCTCCTTTGATAGAAGAGTCGCAACCGCTGTTTCAAACTCTATAGGATCCTTACCAACCACTGTTTCAAACTCTATCGTGTCTTTACCATACAACAATGTTATAACAAGAAGCTTGTGGGATGATAGAAGAGATTTAAGAAGAATTAGAGTTTGATCCTCCCCACTAATCTGTACATCAATATTGGATAACCAACAAAACAACTCATTAAGTTAATTAAGATGATTTACTATAGATGTTCCTTCCTTCATCTTGAAGTCATACCATTCTGATTTCAAATACAATTTATTTGTCAAGGACTTGGTCATGTACAAGCTCTCTAAGTTTATCCACAATATAGCTGCTACCGTCTCTTTTGCCACATTGAATACAACTTGGTCTACAAGGCTTAATCGAATGGTACTTTGAACCCTCNATACAACTTGGTCTACAAGGCTTAATCGAATGGTACTTTGAACCCTCAGATTCATGCTTCCTATTCTTCATCATACATCTCTGAAGGCTTCTTTGCCTTCTAGTGCCTTATGTAGTCCTTGTTGAATGAGCAAGCATTGCACTTTATTCTTCCATAACCCAAACTTGTTTTTTCCATTAAATCTTATTTCTTCAAACTCTGTATTTAAAATTTTTCACAAACTTTCTTCATACAGCCTTGAATTGAACCCCTCCATGGTATTCCCCAATCATAGCATGTCTAACCAAAGAATTTTACCCAAATATCTAATAATATAAGGATAAAAAGGATCATCACTTAGAGCCTTAATGCTTATCTTACCAAGCAGGGTCCTAGAAGTGTTGGTAGATGAGTAAAAGCCTAACCTCTTTGAGTAGATATACACATGCAAAAGTTAAATATCATCTCCTTTAAACCAAAACAACATCCACACCTGTAGAAATTACCCCCTACTTCTCAACTGCACTAGTAGCCTTTAAAGCAGGGTAAAGCAATCAAAAATTCTTATTTAAAAAGAATTCAGACAAGAGGAATGCCCTGAGCCTCTAGTTGAGGGGGTATTTATTGTAACAATGATTAGTAGCAAGATAAAGTTATGATGACAGAAAAAGAGCAATGTATTTGAAAAATTGAAACAACTAACATGCCATTCACATAGTTCAAAGGAAAGTACAAAAGGATTGAAATCAACTATGGGAAACTTGAGAGGAGCAGACTCAAGAAACACAGCAACAATTGTCTTTGAAATTTTAGCTCTAAATTCAACCTAGAAGATTGACCATGAGTTAACTATGAGTGGTAGGATCACTCATGATGAAAATTCAACAAAGCACAAGTCATGGCAAGCTCGTGGCAAAGTCATCATAGGTTGTGGTGAAGTCATAGTTGCCCAAACTAGGTGTTGTGGTCTGGTTGTGGTACCTAAAACAATGAGAAAATGCAAATGCCTTAAACCACCATACATAGAACAAGTCATGATATTACAAACCACGGGTGGTGGTATAGACCGCAAGTGAGACCAAAAGTCATGGTTTGGTTGTGGTGGCCATTTTGAAGGCACTATACCTCCTGTACTTCAAATCTCTTTCACCTTAGGTCATGGTTGCCAAGAAAATCATACCACAAGTGGACCACAAGCTATGGCCAATACAACATCTAAGGAAACACATATCACAAGTCATGCAGTAGTCATGTTATGAAGAACACAACTTCTAGTGGAATCATGGCCTCAAAGAACACAACTCATGGTGAGGTCTTGGTCTAAGACACACCCAAAAATAGAAATATATGACACTTCAAGATGCAAACCGATGGAAGAGCTAACCTTGAGAAAGCAGGAAAGGCAAGAAATGTAATGCTTGACCTCTAGAAATAGAATTGAGGCTAACAACATGTCAATTACATAAAATTTATATAAGAATTTAAGAGATTGTACAACATGCAAAAAACAAAGGGATGGCATGAAAATTCAACATCCAATGCCTTCAATCATTCATCTAACATCCTTAAAGCCTCCAGTGCTTAAAAAACCCCCATTTCAACAAGAGTTGTGGAGGAAATGGACCAAACTCCAAGTGGAACAAGAAACCCCAAAAGGCAGCTTGCTCCAAATGAGAAATTTGTACAAATTAGAAGTAGAAATAGTAATTAGAGTTCAATTTGAATTGAACTTCCACACATTAAACATCTAAATCAAGGGAAAAACACCCATCCTTGCATGAACATGCATTAAACCCTTGAGCTTATGTAAAACCATCGAACAAACCACAAACATGAAATCAAACGTAAAATGAAGCATGAAAATAGCATAAGAATCATGAGAGAAATGTAAATAACTTAAATTTGAGAGTTTCACATGTCAGAATCCTTGGATCCCTTGAGAGAATTTGTAAGAGAACTATGAAAATTATGTGGGAAATCATGTGAGAATTGGTTGCAAGAGAATGATTGAAAGAACCATTAAGAGGGATCCTGAAAAACTAAAGAGACTTCAGCACAAATGCACTTGAAGAATACCCACAAATGAGGGAAAGAGGATTTCTATTAGCTTCAAGCTTGCACTCACTACCCCTTTATGTATACTTGTTTGGAGGGAAGAGCGTTGCCCAATATGGCATACTCTAACATGAAACATAATTAATCCCCCCTTTCCATAGTTGATTTTGCTCTCTACCCTATTGTTTTTGCTTCTACTAGAACATTCAAACCATAACTTCTAGACATCAAAGGACCCACAACATGTACTTCAAAGACTACTTATAACTCCTAATGACTTCTACCAACTTCTACATGACTCCAACATAACTTGATCATGGAAACAAAGAAACAATATGAGCAAGACATCAAGGAGGTATGAGCACAATTACACTACGCTCAACAACAATGGGATAAATGATAAAATTTCTTGAACATAAGAAAAACACAAACATGCACATACAAAAACTTTTGCATGTAATTTAAGAATTTCCTACAGAAAGAAGCCTACAACCACACCAAGGAGAAATAGGGTAGAAAGCAAGTCTATTCACACAAGCTAGATCACAGAAGTAGTGCAAATATGAATTAGCAAACAAAAGATAGAGGATTCTATATTTCCTTGTTAAAAATGAGCAGAATAAAAGAAGAAAGCTTGAAGTCTCGAAAAGTAGAAAATCATAGACAGTCTTTTCTCTCTTCCTTTTTAACATAGCCTAAAATGGTTGGCTATCTTCACATTTGTAGTTCACTGCACCTTGTGGTAACTTCTTTCACTTATATCTATTATATTGACTCTGTATTTCTTCCTCATATCATTTTGTGACCATGTGTATCATCACACATCACATTTTGTATTGGTATTTGAATATCATTAATATGTATTATTTTTTCCATGTAGTTCAGATAACTAGGATGGTGAAAATATTGACATTAGGTCAGTTCATATGCAGACAAAATATTATAGACATAGTTTTAAATGTAAATCTCCAAGCCGATGCACACGCAGAGACAACTATTTTCCATAGATTATTAATTTAATGAAAAACATAGAAGCTAAAAAAGTTAACAATCTCTGTTGGCAGATATATTTGTGATAACCTTTTGTTTCATTACATAAACTTGATGATGTATTCTGAATATTTCAATCAATCCATTTTACATGGACTTACATGAGAGAGTGACAGAGAACCTTAGTCATTTTGTTAATGAATTCCAGGATAATACATAAAGTTATAGTATAATAAAAAAGCAACAAGTTCAAGGTGTGCATGTGGCAAAGATGTGAATGCTAAGGTCAATGTTAAGTATCACTAAATGATCGAATCAACAATTCTCTTATCAGGAGAATTTTCAGGGTAGCACCTATACATGAAAAGATTAAGTAAAATTGTCTCAGATGAATTGGTCATGTGCAAAAAAGACCAGAAGAGTGCACCTTTTAGAAGTGGCTATTTCATTGAAGTATAGGAAAACACCAAAAAGGTAGACCAAATTATACAATACTATGGGGTATGCTTTAAAAATGAAGCCATATTCATTTGTAATTCTTGAAATGTAAAAACATAAAAGGTTTTTATGCAATTCTAAACTCTAAAGTTTGCAAACACAATACTACACCGAATATCTAATCATCTTAGCATACATTATGTCTTTTCTTTAAGTGTTAAATTATTTTGATATTTCAAAGTTATACATCTACTGAGTGTTAAATTCTTAAAATAAGAGGAATTCAAATTTATTATTTATTCTGTTCTTTTACATATACTTAATATTTTTCATATCTCATTGCATGCAATTATACTTTGTTATGCTTGCAATGGTGCTCATGAACAAATTTAAAGTAACATGTTATGTTATTAAAACTAGAATACAGTCTCACTAGTCTCACAGCAAGAACAAGCCTACATTTCTGAAAATGGCTGAGTAACTCCTAGAACTAGAATCTACCTTCCCATTATTCATAATCTTGGGTTCTGCACTTTTGTTACAATTTGGTGATAATTCTAAACCTTTCCATCTAACCTTGTTTATTAAAATCTACTGTCCCTTGGGATGGCATCTGTGATATCTAAACCTACTACCTACAGTTAAGAAGATACTTACTGATGAGTGGTGAGGTACCCCTACAATCAACCATACAAATACGAGCATGCATGCACGATCCGGTCGAACTCCGCAGACTAAATGCCTTAACACCACAAGAAACACTTGGGGTTAATCGTTTGTTGTCTTCCCAGGTTTGCTTGTAAGTGTCACGGTGTATGGTTAAGCAAGTCTGAGGTATGTGACTTTTTTGGTATTTTTCGGTTTATCTTCTATGCTATCAGGGGAAAGGGTTGAGAAACTAACTAACTCTAACTAATGTCCTAAGTATAAATTAACTAGCGTCAGCATCGATTCCCACTTACCGGACACACCCTGAACTATGCAACTGTGGCTTACCAAACACTTATCGTCACTGGGATCACCACACGTAACGCAAGTGCTCGAAGTGGTCGTACTGAGGCACCTATTTAGCTTAAGTGCGATTCCTTAGCTAGCTGTACACACCCGTGGGTGCTTGTAACTAAGTCATACTTATCAAACGTTCTAGCCTAGCAATGAGTAGCCGATTCCTTGACTAGCCGTACACGTCCATAGACGCTCGTAATCAAGTCGTACTTGTGCGCACTAGGAAAGCAGTAAATAAACAATAATAAAACCATGTACTGCAAGGTTTATCCAATCAAGTTCTTCTTTATTGCCGTACACAACTTGGGTTCAGGTTACAAGCTGCTCGAATAAAGAGCCATTCACTCTAGGACTCCTACTGCGGGCACATGGGAAAAATTCTAACTCTAGAGTGATCAATCTACCAGAGCTTCGCTACTTCTAGCCAGGATTGGGAAATGAAGGGAGTGCCGCCTCTTATTTATAGATATGGTGGCGGACTGCGATATCACATACGCGATATTACAGGGGAAGACGCGATATCGCGTATGCGATATCGCGGCACATGCAGGTCGCGTCTCATCATACCCCCATGACTGAATGAAAACTCGTCCTTGAGTTCTTTACAATGATATCAGGTAGGTATGGGATTATTAGGGGAAATGGAACTAATGGGATGACATGTGAATGGTCTTTATTACAAGACTTGACAAAACCGGTGTTCATGACAACAGGGTGAACACCTTATTACAATGACATTAGGCCATAGTTGGTAGCTGAGAGAAAAAAGGAGAGAGAATAGAAGAGAAGAAAAGAGAAGAGTCTTGTTGCTACCAACGCCTAGATTGCGCCTTCCATTGTCCATTCGTAAGTGTATTATCAATTCTGCTCCTTGCATAGCGGCTTTAATGCTGCTCCACTCCAAGTGTTTGTTCCAGATCCATTCCGTTGTTGTATAATGGCCATCTACACCCACAACACAATCATATATTAGCAAGGGTAATTGAATCATTAAGTAAAGCATACCTTGCTTCGGTGTAAGTTCCTTGGCTAAGTTGTGGTATGGCTGATATGGATATGGGAAAATGTGGATGATTACTACCAAAGGTTTAGGGGTTAGGAGGAGAAACGAAAAAATGCGAGGCGTAGGAGAAAAATCAAAAAAATCAGGCCCCATACCCCCATGACTAATCGCGAACCTCCAGTAGCATTAGAATGGAGAAAGAAAAGGAGTAAGAAAGATAGGTAAAAAGGGACAACTATGGCATCAGTGAAGGGGATGTCATGATGGAAATGAACAAAAAATGTTAATTAATTGCAAAAATGTTAAGGAAAAGAAGTTAACTAATGTTCCAAATAGGAATGTCAGTGGGTCCTCCCCAAAGCAGGCTCATGCCCTTAATGCCCTGACAATCCCACATTCAAAGAGTCCGTGGGCTCTGGGAATGTCCTTTGGAACAAGAGTTAAAGTCTTAACCGTAAGAATTTACCAAAAAGAAAACAAAGCATCAACCAAAGTATATACAATGATACAACCGGCAATGAGGTGAACAATGGAGAGAAGGATGGGAAGAAGAGAAGTGGAATGGAATCCCAAGAACAAGGTGGTGTACAGCCCCTTGTGTGTTTCATGATTAATGTGACTTGGCGAATCTCATTCCAACTCTGGCCTCAAACCAACCACTTCCAGTGACTTCGCATCAATGCAGTTGGTTAAATCATCCACTTGGGTAACAAGGATGCAACTTCGAGAAGCCACCACCATTCCGACGAAACAACAGAGAGAATGGGAAGCGAGAAGGGCCTTAGTTAGAGGGAACACTTTGGTTCCATAACCAGTGCTTGCAGCCCAAATTTTATTTCGTCTAAGGGGTGTGCTTTGAATCCTCACTTTTAGCTTTTTAGCTTTTTCTTTTTCTCTTTTTTCTGTTTTTCCATTTTTTTTCTTCTTTTTTTTGTTTTGTGTTTTTATGCGTGGGGACCACACCATGCAAAGACTTCTTTATTTTTATTGTCTCAGCTTCCGATTATTGGGTTACATCGGAACGGTAAGAAAACCCAAGAAGAAAACATCCAAGCACCCAAGTGAATGACCAACACAAGAGCACCAAGTTCCCTTGAAGTCACACCCTTTTCAAATCCTTGAGTCCTTCCTTAGTTTGAGAAATGCCCAGTCACTGGTTCGTTAAAGTTCTTATTGGAAGGGAACTGTACATTTCCAAGCCAAGGGAAACCATAGACTTGATGGATGGATGGATGAAGTGATCTCATTGCCTGCCATATCAAAAGAACATACCTTAGTATCAACAATGTAACTTAAAGGTAAAAACCAAACATTAGCAATTAATGAAAAACAGTTCATCCCATCGGCCCGAACACTTATTGGGTGACGAATTTACATGATGGATGACACACACACACACACACACAAAAAGATAGAAAAATATAACGATGTTGTAAAACAAAAACAAGAAAAGTTAAAGAAATTTGTAAAACAAAAATTAGAAAAGTTAAAGAAATTGTAAAACAAAAATGTGAAAAACAAAAACGTTGTAAAACAAAAATGTGTAAAACAAAAACTGAAAAAGAACTGAGGGCCCCATATGATTAGCATAGGTGGCCATCTCCCCCATGACTGAGTTGTGAGGGAGAGATCCGAAGTAGTGAGCGCCTATTTGAATTTCTAAGCAGTGCCCAACTTCTCCCAATTGATGATCTTAAATTCAGGGTTGGAAGTTGGCGACGCTCACGTTCCAATGTGTCTATGCCACGGTTGTTGGCATGAGTTGCCTCAGTTCGTTCCATGCATATTTGTTTGCTCTTATGAGAAGCTGTCAACCACGGGGTGTCTACTACTTCTTGTGTGGTTGCTACATACAGGCATCTTTGTTGCAGAGTTTCCTGGGCACACCTGTGACATGGAGACATTTCCTCCGTGTCATCACCCGATGAATCACTGTATGTGATGCATGGAACTATCCTCTTCTCGATCTTTCCACATATGTTTATCTTGGAGATTTCCAAGGAAAGATCACGGATCCTAAGGCATGCATCTACTGTGCTTAGCCATGCCCTTCCCATTATAATTGGGAAGTCCCCTTCGTTGTTGTTAACATCGATCACTAGGAAATCTGCTGGGTAGGACCAACCACACACAGTGGTAATAAAATCCTTCACTAATCCCAAGGTAATAGTGATGGAATGGTCTGCCAGCTCTAGTTGGATGTTGCTCTTCTTAAGTTGGGGCAGGTTCCAGGCGTGATACATCTTCTGCGAAATTAAGTTGACTCCGGAACCTAAGTCAAGAAGAGCTCGATGTGGTGCATTCCCAACGATCTGCAAATAAATAAAGGGACTCCCAGGATCAGTTAGTTTCCTGGGAAGGTGGCCTACCTTGATCCAATCAGTTACGGTATGTGTTAACATAACCGTATGCGTTACACTCCCTTGGACTGAAGGGTGTTCCGAAGCGTTAGTAGTTAGAGGCCTATACATGTACCCGTCCGCTTGTTGTTGTGAGAGTCTGTCTGGGCTCTTTGTTCTGAAAAAAGGTCTCTTTTTTGTACAGTTATCGCCAGAAATAGTACCCGGTTGGATATTTACACTCTGATTATTTATAGCTCTCGCGGCGTGACGTTGCTGCGGTCGGGTAGGCAATTCCCCTTGCATTGTTGGAGCAGGAGGTGTTATGGGAACTACTTGAGGAAGAGGTGCAGGTGGAGTTAGAGGATGGACGGAATGTGAGATATCTCCCAGAGGAGAAGGAGTCCTTCTGAAGTACTCTCGAGCTTGGTAGTGACGGTTGGGGGTTGTGTGATCCATAGAGTCACCTGGAGAAACTGGCTGCTGCACATAATAACCGTAAGGATCAGGCTGCCGGTAAGGGTATTGATGTGTTGGTGGTGGCATCCCCCATGACTGTGGGTATTGCCACTACTGGTGTTGTCCAATGGGCTGTGGAGGCATTCCACTTGGATAATACATCAAGGGTTGGTGGAACTGCCTTGGGTTACCTTGTGGATAAGGTAACCTTCGGGGTGTTTGCCGTTGATTAAGTCTTGGATTTAATGCATACACCCCAGACTCCTGCAGATGTGAGATAATTGGACAACATCCCTTAGGATGGTCATAGCAGCAGAGCTCACATCCACTATCATCGTCTGAATCAGAATTTTCAGCCTCATCGGAGTTAAAGATCTTTCCCTTACCCTTGTTATGTGTAGGGTTAAAGTTTCTCCGCTTGACTTTTCCTTTGTCACTACTTTGCTCATCCTTAGACTCCTCTACGATTTTCAGGACTATTTCTATTTGTGAGTCTAAGGAATGCCACATTTGGTCTACCTTAGCCAATACCTCCGTTGTTAACTTTTGGATCGGCACGGTTTTCCTGTTCACCAACTCTT
>MNCI01010050.1:67569-87486 GCA_015680685.1 Gnetum montanum | reverse complement strand
AACCCCAAGTGTTTCTTGTGGTGTTAAGGCATTTAGTCTGTGGAGTTCGACCGGATCGCACGTGCATGCTCGTATTCGTATGGTTGAGTGTAGGGGTACCTCGCCACTCATCATACATAAAGAATAAGAAGCTATTGTGAAAGATATATTAGAATGCATTCATAAAGCTCTCAAGGTTCCTATGGTATCTATTCCAAACTTTGTCACAATTCAAAACATTCAAGTATCTATAGGAGCTAGAATAAGAAGACAGGGGATAATGATCATAAAATAGCATGAGGATGCATTAGAAAAAGTACATATTGGACAAATAATCCCAAATATCTTTGACATCCCAAAATATGTCACAACTATCTAATTTATCTTATTGTTATCAAGGAAAATTTGGCTTTCTTAGGAGTGCAACTGCAATAGGTTGATTTGTTGAATTAGAAATTGCAAGATAAAGTTGTATAACTCTATGTCTAGTTGGTAAATCCTATGTAGTTTATTACTTAAAAAAAATGCTTGGCTAATATCATGATGATGTCATTATTCAACTTAAGACCAACTAATACTAGATTAAAATGGAAAAGAAAAAATCCATATAAAATAAATCATAGTTCAAGGCTAAGGTCCATGCACTTAACAAGAAGATTACTATGTTGGGAGAGAAGAATAAAGGCCTTGCCATTGAAAATAGGAGATTACTCAAGGTAAAAAAGAAAAAAAATTAATTGAAGGAATACCTAGGGCATCTTCAAGAGTAGTGACACATGCAAATATAGATATCTATAGATTGATAGTGAAGAATCAAAATTTATCCATGGAGAAGGTTAGAGCCATTCACTAGAAGACTGTTATTCAAATTGGAGGATGGGAAAATGAGACTAGAAAAGAAAATGATCAAGGATCATTTCCAAGATTAACTAGGCTTTCAAAAAGAATTAATAAAAAAGAGATTCAAATGCTAAATCCAAACTTAACACTGCTTTCTAATAGCTCCTAGATCCTACTTAGTAGTCCATTTTGGATGGGATCAATGCAATTAATTAGGTAAAGATAAAAATGAAGAAGCTACAAATAGAAGACATGACCAAGTATATGGAGCATGCTAACCTACAGTAGTCCAATCTTGCAATCCTCAATGTGGATAGGCTATGAAATAAGTTGGATTATCAAGTGGCTACTATATTCTCACTGGACAAGTGTGAACACTAGCTCCATAATGAGGCTTAACAAAAGCTATATATCACCAACATGGATCTAGATGGTTTTAAGGCTAAATTCATAGATCAAACGGACATGGTAGAGAGCTTAGCCAAATGAATGATAAAGTAATAGGTTGTAAAGAATCAAGTAAAGATGTTTATATACACTAATTTTGTAGCCTAGTTTGTTAATGCCAAGGAAACCTTTCCAACATTATCTTGTCCATGGGAAGTACTAGTACCATCTAGCTTGATTGATTTATCTTGGACAATTAATGATCCTTGGACAAAGAAGAAGAAAGTAAGGATGTTGCTTGTAGTCTTTAGATTGAAGAGAGTAGTAGTAGGCCAAATGCAAGAACCACTAAGTTAGGAATAGCCTCTATCACTAGGAACCCCTCAAGGAATATACATAGGCAATTTTTGTAATCATGTAGTTTTTATAAAGTTCTATGTATTCAAAATTTTATTAATTTTTCAAGTTCACTCATGAAAATTATAATGTGATACCCTAGTCTTGTTAAGTTAGTTAGTTAGAGTAACTCCCATAGGTTTTTAATAAGGTTTGTCCAAGTTTTTTCTAACTCTCTAATGAGTTTTTTGTTAGTTGTGGGGGTATGATGAACAAAAATTTGGTTAGCTACATCATCATAACTACATCAACATAAATACATTGGTGGATGTGCATTGATGTAGCCTATGCATCATTAACATAGTAGCAATAAATGCTTTTATATATGAGGTACCTACTACATGAAATGCATTCATTAATGCACTCTATTAGTTTGCTTTCTTGAATTCTGGTAATAGTTAGTGAGTGCTTGTAGTGTGGTCTAATGTAATTATACAAAGTCTTTATTTGAGTGCATTATAACTTGGACACCTTACTTGATGATAATAAAAATTAAGATTGTTTTCTTTCATTGTAGCACTTTGTTTTAGATTAGATTTTATTTTCCATATCTTTTACTTTCCTATGCACTTATATTAATAATTACTTTTTGCATACTTAGCATAATAATTCACTTTCTGAATGTACATTAAACATGGTGAAATAAGCATGACATATTCACTTGGTAATCCAATAACATTAACACTACATTTGATAATCTCAGGAGTGAATGTGTGTTTTCAGAGCATGTATAATAAGTGGGACTAGAAATTCAGTATACTAGAATAGATTAGAGTTTATTTCATTATACCTTAGATTAATTAAAATAAATTTTAATATTTTGATATTTTAATAATGAATAATAATGATCAGTACAAAAATAGCTATTACATGCTTTAGCTATACATAACCATATGAACCAAGGCTACTACGAGTATAGTTGGGAATATATTGATCCCTATAAGGTGGTGTTAGGAAGATGATGCTACTTATACCTTCACTCATGAAAGTTCAATTATGCATTTATCTTTTGCAAATGCAACCCAGTCTACATGTGAGGGCTAGAGATTTATATGGTGAGGTCTTGAAAAGGAAAACACTCATCATTTTTTGATATGAGGGAAGTATTATTAGCAATGAAGTGTAGGTGAAAGTGATTAGTTAGTGTTGTATATAGCATTGGATTAATTAGTTTCTTTTAAAGAGTTTTAATATATACAAGAGATTATATAATGATGTACCATTGTGTATCTTTTAAATTCATTTTTTAGTTATAGCCATGAGTCTTTTAAGAATGAAAGAATGAAGTCTAATAAGACTTGAAATGAGAGACACAGTAGGTCATTTAATGAATTAAATTCATTTATAAAGAAAAAAATTCCTAAGAATATGTGATACTAAGTAAAGAGTTATGTATGATTATCTGAATTCATTTTTACATGAATTTAATTTTATCTTTTATGAAGAGATACATAGGAGGTGGAGAGACTAGGACAATACTATGATAGAAACTTCTAAAAAGGCAATACTAAGAATGCTTTGATGCCAACTATTCCATTAGGGTCTATATTTGAAGCTACAAGAGTATACATTCAGCTGAAACATTTCTTATTCATATGAATGGAATGATAAGCAAGAAGCCATTGATCTTATAGTTAAATAAAAGTGTACCAAAACAAGGATAAGTAGGCTTTACCAATCTCGATTCTAAGTAATAGTAATCCAAAGAATGAAGTTTTTAGAATTGGATCAAGTATGATGTGAGTTGAGTTTGAGGACGTAGATGAAGCAAATGAGGAAAGCCATGTTTCATTTTCTAACATTCTAAAAGCACTATATGATAGAAAACATAGGTACAACTCATGTTAAACACCACATTGCACATTAGCATAAGTAAACTAATGATGGGTTGAAGTTGAGGCCATAACATAAAAGAAATAAAACAAGTAAATATGATCGTTGAAGTAGTATAATAATGGAAAATGTCTTGCCTAACTCAATTCAATCATTTAAAGTAATTATTATCACTAATTCAAAGATATATGAATGACTTAGAACTATCTTTTTATCAGCACACTCTTTAGTAAGTTTACTAATATTTAGAGTGATTCCTTGTTAATTAACTTAATTTAATGTTAAGGAAAAAGTATCAAAGAATAAATTATTAGTTAAGAGTTTATTTCGAGTAAAGACATCAACCTACCTATTTGAGAAATATTATACCCACAATATGTTTAAAGCTGTAGGATTGATGGTTTTATAAAGAATTGTATATATATATAGTTTATGGTAGACAAGCAACTGCAAGCTTACTATGGATTTACAGTGACCAGTAATTCCCTCTATGCCTCAACCTTGTACAGTTTCATGTCTCTTATGGGTAGTTAATAGTTAAGAACCTTATTCATTAGTTGTAATTTTCTGCACCTAATTTTATCCAGATCAATATTCACATGCCACAATATTGTGCTGATAAGCAACAATGGATAGTATTCAAGAGATTGCTCATGTTACGTAATACGTAATAATAGATTATGAACTGAGAAAAATAATAATGGAAGCAAGGAGCATGACTTGAGCGGCTGAACTTCTCAAAATATCAAATATATTTCTTTAAATCCATGCAAGAGAACCCATATCATTGGAAGCTGGATGATCTCTTATTGGTGTTGGTGGCCTTTGAATATTAAGTTCATCCATGTATCATCAATCCCATCTTGCGATGCTTCTAATTTGTAATGACAGAAGGAAGATAATGAATGAACTTTGGAAGAACCACAAGATCTCTGCCTAACAAAAGAATGGCTTCAGCAGTATTTGCAATTCCATAATAATTGGTAGCAGAAAATAAAGTAATTAAATGGCCTTGAGCAAATATTTCAAAATTATATAAATAAGTCAGAATCTAGTCGGAAAATGCTCCTCCCAAATGGCTTCACAGCCTATGAAACATTTTCTAGCAACTGTCGAACAAAGCCTGGTTGAATGGTTATCTTTCCAGCACATGCATTTTGACTCGGCTTCAACGCCAAATGTACGAGCCTCTAATCATTGCAGCGGTGATCAAGTATAAGGCAAA
Organism: Gnetum montanum; assembly: GCA_015680685.1. Classification (NCBI taxonomy): domain Eukaryota; kingdom Viridiplantae; phylum Streptophyta; class Gnetopsida; order Gnetales; family Gnetaceae; genus Gnetum; species Gnetum montanum. The sequence continues at coordinate 82,826 of MNCI01010050.1, read as the reverse complement.
AGAGATATCGTGTAATTTAGCAATCCTCCTTGCGTTAGTTTGGCTCTTCCATTGTCTGAGCCTACACGTTTACCAAAAAGTCCAGGCAATCTTGGATGAATTCTGCTATTGACATTGCAACTGCGGATGAAGTAATAGTAGTTAAAAAATTTTCAGTCTTTTACATTTCCATCAATTCTAAATGTTACAGTGCTTTCTCTTGTTTGTTAAGTACAGGTGACCCGGGGTTCTGTGATTTGATCGTAGGAAGGCTCAAAGTTTTAAGGGTATAGGCCGTTGTTTCCATGACCGTTGTAATATCATGATTGGAAATACTACAACATTAACATTGGAAAATTTTGGGAAAAAAATTTGCATAACAATGTATAAAAAGTTTACATATGTAATAAATGTTTTCTGTGATACTATATTCTATTTATGTTTTTGCAATGGCATTTCATCATGTATCCAATGTTATAAAAAAAAAAAAAATTTCTGTAAAATGGTAAGTAAAAGTGCAGCCATTGCAATTTATTAGAACCTAGCATATTCAAAATAATAATGGAGTCATCTTATTGCGGCCTCAAATTAAGCAAAATGAGAGCATCTAATTCCTATAACAAAAATTATATAAAGGTCATCTCGCTTGATAAGTACAAGGTTTTTGGTTTCGTAAATTTTGGACACACCAACAACTGTGAAAACTGGTTTTGGGCTATGTAACAAAAATAATAATAATAATATTTTAAACAAAATATTGAAAACTTAAATTTAATTTTAGGAGGGTTTTATTATGTTTTTAAAAAACATAGTAAAATAATTAAAATCAAAATTAAACATTTGTGCAATTTTTATTTTCTTAAAAAAAAGTAAACAATACAACAAGAAAATTGAAATTGAAGAATTCAAATTTATCTAGTTGCCATTGCGGTTGACCACCCTCTTTATGTGATATTGGTTCTAAAGTAAAGAAAATTCTAGAATTCAGATCTCCGATTTGCAATGAACGCTGTTGCTTGGAATCTGAAGGAAAGAAGAATCATCTGCAACCTTTTGTGGTGTTCACCGCCAATTCTTCATCGAGAGAGAGCGTCTGCTGTAAAAGAACGAACCCGCCACCTAGTGCGTTGCTTGTCCGCACCGTTGAATGGAAGGTGTTTGCAAGTTGTGGTTCCTGCCACGCACCTGCCGTCCGCGTTCGTGCGCTCCACACCCATCGGTTCGTGCCGCACCAACCAAAGAGGCCAGTCTTGATTTCCTCCCAACGTCCCCTATTGGCTGCAGGCTCTCGCTGACTTTCCTGGCTGCGGTCTCCTCTGCTCCCTCTGATTAGGAGAGGGGAGATCTGCGCCACCGTGAACAAAAAGGAGGCTCTGCCACAGTTCTGCAAGTTCATTGCATCTGCACGCGACCACCTGCAAGACGCCTGCTGCACCGCGTTACACCCGCCTGCAGGAGAGAGAGGCTCTGCCAAGCATGGAGAGAGAAACCGCTGCTTACACGCTGTCTGGGTGCTTCCTTTGCTGCTGCCAACGTGTTCTGCGTGCCTGCTGTTTCCTATGGCATTGGCCTGTTGTTCCTGTGAGAAGAGGTCCCTGCTGGTTGCAAGCTTTGGCTCTCCTTTTTTCCCTTGCGTCCCCCCTTCTCTATGGAAGAAGAAACCCGTCAACCACTGTCAACCGTTGCCATGCGAAAAGCTGCCGAGGAAACCACCCCACGTCATCTTTGACCATGTGATATGTACCTTGCTTAGGTACCGGCGTCTGTGGTAGAGTAAACTTGGGAACAGGTTGTTGCAAATAATGTGATGCGAAGGTGCCATCAACGGATGTCTTGGCTGAGTTTCAGTAGCCTTGCTCAAAACCATGATGATGATTTATTTCTCACTTTACTTCCTCTGTGCTATAGTGTGCGCATTAATTTAAATATGCTAAAATTTCTAAGATATCACCTATAGAATTTCATCTCTTTAATACCAAGATGGTAACACAAAATTATTTATCATATCGAATTAAAGATTTATCCTTTAGCAAAGGTCATGAAAGTGGGGAAGGCTGGCCTTGGAAAATGAGATGTCACCCCATACCTAACATCAAATCCAAGAAATGGAGATGCAAGTATATTACTAGATTACTTTAAACTAATTTTTCACTTTTAATATTGTTGATAATGGCCCCATGCTTAGTATGGGCGAGGTTGACCTCAACACTTAGCCCTCAAACTACAAATTGCATGTAAGTGCAAGGATAGCAAAACTATAAAAATTGAATGAAAATGCAACAGATGGAGAAACAAAAACATCACAAAATAGGGAATGCAAACTTGAAAGTAACCTATAATGTTTTAGACATGNGTAAAAGTAAAAGTATGCAGACTATTTTGAGCACGAGACTTTTACAAAACTTAATGAGGAGGACAGCTAAAGCTCATGTTAGATCATAGTAAGCCACAACTTTCAGATTTTTCCTTAGGTCTTTTTTTCTTTTTTAAACTTAAATTCAAAAGGGGAAATGGAGGTTAGGGTGAGGATTGTTGTCGAACCCCATCATGCTCAAGAACTTATTACATTGCCAGTGAACGTGGTCCTCATAATTTTTTTTTGAGAAAACTTTGCTCATGATGTATTTCATTCTTGAGGTAGGAATTCCAATATGAGTCTGGCTGATTAACTGCACTGCCAAAGAGCATGGTCCTTTTGGAAACTTTGCTCATGGTGTAGTTTAATCCTCATGTATGTGCCTTTAATTGCTATTTAATGGCATCATAGTAAGTCTCTTGGGTGGCTAAGGACTCTCAAGTGGAAATGAACACACTTCACCCCATTGTTTATAGGATAGCCATGGATCATCACACCTAAGGGCTAGGGCTTATAAGAGGAAAGGATAGAATTTTTCAAGGTCACCTAGTGATTATGACTAACCATTCTCCAACATCACATATCCTACACTCACATGATCATGATGATAACNAATTGGAAAGAGTTATAATATTATTGAAATATAAAATATAAAGTGGATTTTTATAACATTATTGAAATATAACATTACAGTAATAGTAAATTATATTATACCTACATTATTTTCCAATGGTGTTAAGATGAACCAATGTCTAGTAACTTAAATGACAAATGATTATTAAAATCATATGAAGAACACAACAATCAAGTCAATATGCTAAGAAAGAAATAATGAAAATGCAAGAAAAATATGGAAATGCAACTATATACATATGAAATACAAAGAAAAGGGGAACAAAACATGCAACTAAGAATCTACCAAGTGCCTGCGTGGGGCACCTAAGTAGAAATGCTTGAAATGAAATGCATTAAAATTCCTATTCAACCTATGTCCTTTCAAATCAACAATCTTGAACATATTTGGGGCAGTGATGTATACAATTTGGAATGGAGCTGACCACATAGGGGAAAACTTAGTTTGAGGGCTAGTTTGACCAGATGCTCTATCTCTCTTAAGGACCAGGTCACCTACTTGAAAAATTTTAGTTGCATATTTTTTATCGAACCATATCTTGAAAATTTGTTGATGACCACACATATTTTTTGATCACTTTAACCCTTTTAAGCTCTAAGTTTAAAATGTTACATGCTCGTGATATTAGATGCTTGTTAGTTGGTAAGTAGTCTAAGAAGAATTGATATGTAGGAATCTGTAAATTAATTGGCAATATGGGTTCTTGTCCATACACTAAATCATATGGTGTAGTGTTGATCGATTGTTTGTAATGAATCTTATCAGCCCAGACTGCCCATTTTAGTTGTTCATGCTAGGTTTGTGGATTTTGGACTACCATTTTCTTAATCCCATCTAATATAATTTTGTTGAAAGATTCAGCCAAACCATTACCTTGTGGGTAATATTCGGTTATCACCTTGATAATGATGTTATGTTCTCTAGCCTAGATTGTAAACTCTATGGAAATGAAGGTGGGCCCATTATCGACTACTAAAGCATAAGGATAGCCATATCTGGAGATTATATTGTTTTCTAAGAAGTGAATGACCTTAGGAGATGATGTGGTTTTGGTTGCTTTCGCCTCTAACCAACATGTGCAATAATCAGTGGCTATCAAAATAAATTTATGTAGGGTAGTAGATAAAGGATTGATCACTCCAATAAAGTCTAAGGCCCATTGGACAAATGGTTTTGTTTCTATTATAGGCTGTAATGAGGCCAAACTCTTGGAATCTTTACCTTTACATATTTGACATTGGACACATGTCTTAACCAAGTTATAAGCATCATTAATCATAGTAGGCCAATAATAACCAGCCCTCACAATTTTGTGAACTAATGAGTGGTATCCTATATGTCCTTCATTGTGAAGTTTTTTTAGAGCATCGTTAGCTTGCTCTTGGTTTAAACACTTAAGGCATATCCCTTGGAAATTCTTTCTAAATAGTTCACTGCTTATTAGAGCGAATTTAGAACATTTTGATATTAAGAGCTTTCTTTTATATCTAGGTAAATCTGAGGGACAACGATGAAAGGTTAAATAAAATTTGATATCTCCATACCATGGATCATACAACCGATTGGGAGCAAATGGGATATCATTTTCCTCATCAATGGATAATATACANATAATATATGAAGAGGAATTGATTCTTTATCTTTGGATGCATCAAAATTTTCTAAGGTTGAAGCTCTGGCTATTAATTTAGCAAGACCAATCCCTCTAACTAACTTTGCTAGCTTCCATTGAATATCATATTCTTGGAGCCTCATAACCCATTTAGCGCATTTCTTACTAGGATCTTGTAATTTGGCTAAAGAAATGGTGGTTGGATCAGGGACAATGACAAAGAGTTTTGAGTTTAACAAGTAGTAGTGGAATTTTTTCAAGGCTTTTATTACAGCATACAATTGCTTCTCTATGGGCGAGTATCTTAATTCTACATCCTTTAAAGGTGTAGACATGAAGGATATGGGTCTTTCGCCTTGATCGTTTATGTCTTGGGTCAAGATAACAGTAGCTGTAACATCACTAGAAAAGGCATATAAGTAGAAATCATTTTCATACCAAGGAGAAGCTAGGATAGGTGCATCTATTATTGCTTCTTTAATAGCAAGAAACACATTCTTTCTATCATCTGTCCAATGCATATTACTATCTTTCTTAAGCATATCATTCAATAGTCTAACTAATTAGCATAGACAAGGATAAATCATCTAACAAAATTAATTTTACCAAAGAAAGCCCTTAGATTAATCTTGGATAAAGGTCAAGGTACTTCTAAAATTACATTTACCCACTCAGGATCAATTGCAATCCCCTCTTTGGTCACTATATGACCCAAAAATTTACCACTTTGAACACCAAAGGTGGATTTCTTTGCATTCAAGGTGATGCCAAATTGTCTACATCTCATAAAAACATTTCTAAGGTCTCTAAGGTGTGTACCTCGATCTTTAGAGAGAACAATTAAGTCATCAAGGTAGATAATAATACACTTTCTAATTAACCCCTCAAAATTTTTGTCCATAGCTCTTTGGAAGGTAGAGCCATCATTTATGAGGCCAAATGGCATTTTAGTGAATTGAAAGGTTTCCCACTTTGTTGTAAAAGCTTTTTTGCATTGGTACTTCTTATTCACTAAAATTTGGTTATATCCTGAATACCCATCCAAAAAGGAATACATTTGAGCATCATTCACAATTTGCAATAACTCCTCCATAAGAGGGAGTGGATAATTATCCTTGATGTAAGAAGTATTAATGTTACGAAAATCAATACATAACCTTAACTCACTAGTTAGTTTCCTAACGGGTATTACGTTTGAGATCTAATAGGAGTGTCTTACTAAATAAATTATTTTGGATTCTAGGAGTTTATCAATTTTTTCTTTCATAAGGATTTCAATCTTTGGATTCACAGGTCTAAGATTTTGCCTGAATGGTTTTGTTTCTGGCCTAAGGGGAATGGTATGTATCATTACTAGTGGATTAAACATCCTAAGGTCTTCATAAGTCCAAGCCAAAACATCATTAAATTTATGTAATAGGTCAACAAAGTTTTGTCTTTCATCTGGATGTAAACAAGCTCCTATTTTAACAGGGTATTGTTTTCCTCCCTTTTGAATCTGAATTATTTTTTTTTGAGCTAACATTTTCCAATTAGTGTTTTTAGATGAATCCAAGTCCTTGGTGTGAAGGTCATCAAATAAGGCTTTCCTAACTGTAGTTTCAGGAGATATCTTGATGAGTTATCATTTTGTTGATCACGATATCGTAGCCATGATATCGCGTACACGATATCACGTATGCGATATTGCAGCCTGTCTCCTCATCTATAAATAAGAGGAAGAAAGATCTGGTAGGAAATTTTTTAGAGTGATTAAGTCTAAGTTTTCAATAAGTTTTTAGTACATCAATTTTCCTCTCAACCCTTTTCTCCCAGTGCATGCCCGTAGTGTGGTGATTGTAATTGTACGACATCCTTATTCGGGTGTGACTTACTTGGACACGCACATGATTGGCAATAAAGATTAAGATTACTTCATCATTGCAGAATCCACTTAGCTTAATTATTTATTTACTATTTTCTTAGTTAACATCTTCTTACCCTAAACTCCTGTTAAACGCAGAATGAGTATGACTTAATCACAAGCATTCAAGTGTGACTACCTGGTAACCCAGTAGTGTACTTAGGCCATGCGCTTGGTAATCCTAGTGGTAGTTGTGCACGAGGTCTAAGATGTGTACAGATGATTGAGGAACGGATGCTCATCATAATTAGGCTAGTTAGATTCTCTTTCACTTTTTTGCTTCTAGCTTAGTTCATATTATTTTTCATTATCTCCAGGAGTAGCATTAGTACAGGAACACATCATACACCTCACTCTGGACTAAACCATACGTGACAAAGTTAATACTAGTCTAGATGGGAAGACAGTGAATTACAATCTAAGAATAACTGTCTAGATACCACAACTAGTCCATTTGCAGAGTTCGACCGGATCGTCGGTGAAACACTCATATTGGTATGGTTGAGTGTAGGGGTACCTCGCCACTCATCATTGGTGTCATTGCTAGGGATGGTGCTAGTTATCTATATTAGTTACATCATACAAGGTCACTATATAGGAATTAACAATATATCTTTTAGAAAGAAATAATTACAAAAATTCACAAAATTTCACAACCATGCCTCTCCTACAATACTACGATAATGCCACATCTAGTGAGGCAATTCATTGGAGAACCAACGAATTATATGACAATGAATATTGGAGTACACAATCCGAGGTGGGGGATTCTTATAAACATAAACAAAGACATCATCATCCCAATGCACAAAATCATAACTTACTCGATGACGATGAACCCATACTAGCCACTACAAGCCTAACGCAAATACAAGAGGCTGTTTGAATCTCCCATAGGCATCGTAAAGAGAGGTGCCTACCCAAACTCGATTTAAACAAATTTTCCAATTTCTTAGGAGGCTATGACTTAGATCCATAACAACATTTACAAGCCTTCTACAATGCCTATGCATGGAACAACATTGATAACGGTTGGCAAAAACTTAAGCTCTTTCCTATGACACTCATTGGCCAAGCAAAAGTATGGTATAGATCGTTAAAACCAAATTCAATACGACATTGGCCAACAATGGTAGAACTCTTTAATGAAAGATATCAAACCTATGCAAGAGTGTTAGCCTTGAGGAAACAAATCCAAGAGTGGAAACAAGCACAACATGAACCCTTGGACATGGCCTTAGAAAGATATTATGCACTGTTAAACAACTATCTCATCCATGAGTTCTCTGAGGAAAGGCTAATGTACCATATCATTGATGGGCTTCATGATGAAACAAGAGAGACCCTAGGGATGTATGCCCAAGGTCAACTATACAAACTACGAATCCATCAATTCCAAGAGCTTATTAAGTGGGTAGCAAACGAAGAAGGAGAAATGGCTAGATGGGAGAGTGTTGAAAAACATCAACAGGACCCAAATCTCAACTTAACATAGGTCCATAATCATGAAAGGGAGAAATCAACCTATCTCAAAGAGGAAGAACCATATTTGCCAATACAAAAATCATTAGATGAAATTGAGGCAAAGATCAATAAGAGGCTGGAATGGATGCATAAAAAGTGTGGAGAATATATCAATATTATTGGAGATAGATTTTTAACAACCCAAGAAGTAGAAAAAAATATCATTAGACAATCAGAAAGAAGAAAAGAAGAAAATAAGAGCTCAACTGCCAATCATACATATGAATGCAACATTTTCCTATACGATCACCCCAAGGGCCAATGCCCAATCTTGTTACATTTATATGAGCATTGGGGAAACATGTTACACCTAGAGTTCATACAGAGATACTATGTTCGATCATAGTGGCAACAATCCTAGTCATGGGGGAAGTCATCCCTAAACTAGAGACACCCTTCATATCATTCGAATCCAAATGCTTATCTAGTCCAATATCCTATTTCTCCAACTAGGTCAACATACTCTATCTCACCGCATTACCATTCTCCTAAATACTATCAGCCGATGTCCTTAACACAACCACTACCTTGTGTACCTTACAATTCTTCCAAATTTTAACATTCTCATCCTTTTCTTCCTTCTACATTACCACCAATTGTTCTTGAAGTGTCTACACCACAGCAATAACCCATGAACGCTACTTGTTCTTCTATTGCCAACAACAGTGAGAGACCTCCTCAACATCGAAGGCATCCCTTCTTTAGACATGACCATAGAAAGGGACAACACAATTCCAAGGCCACTGCATTCTCCAACTCAGCACAAGTCCAACACTGTGGTGCACCCTTCTCTTTGAACCCAATGCCTCATGTCACCTCATCAAGGCCATCAATTAACACCCCAACAACCATATGGCCCAATGAATATAGCCATGGAGGACGATATCCTAATCCTTGCATACCATCTTATAGTCCCAAGTATCATAGTGGGTCAACTCTTTATCTGGGAACTACATCTCATAAATTTCCCTACTATGCTTACTATAATCAAATGTGTGAACCCCAATGGGGTAAGTATGACCAAGTTTCAATGTTTCCAACATGAAAGGATCCTCATATTTCATTTATTAATCCTTTTCATGCTCAACCATTTAGTTATGAGGGATATCCCCCATTTTAATAACAAGCAGGATTCATAAATATTTTTCATTTTCTTTAATTTTACAATTTTTGTTTTCTAGTTTTTCATCTTTTAATCTCTTGTTTTATGTTTTGTCTTTTTGTATTTTTATCTTTTTATCTTTTTACAAGTAATCTCATCTACAAATAAAACACTCATGTGGCTCATTGGTTGAGGTGTGTTCTATGTTATCAAGTCTCGAGTGATCAATTATTTGGACAATGAGCCCATTACACCCACTCATCCATTCTACAAATAAGAGGTTTTGTTTGAGGGTACAATGATATTCTTAACATTCTTGAAACCTAAAATTAATTTTGTGTTCATTGTATCCAAAATGAAGAAGGATGGATCAAGAGGGAATGATTAGGGTGTGACATCAAGGGGACTTGCGGATTCTCTTTGGTAATGTCTGTGAGAGCTATCACACAATGTGGTTCTACTAAGATCTTTGTAGATCTAATGCAAAATGGGAGTAAGAGTAACCAAAAGGCACTCAAAAATCCAATGCTGTTCTAGGGGGTCCCATTTGAAAGACATGCACCCATGCCTGTAGGTTGGCTACTTCTCTGGATTCAGCAATCGAAAAAAGAAAACAAAAGGAAGTGCCACAAAGAAAAAATCACTCCTCCCTTGAACAAAATGCCAAGTGATCGTATGCCTTGTTGTTCTGGTACTCTCATTGTCGCTCATCATGGGATGAAACAATGTGGTGTCACTGATTAGAGGAATGGACTTGGTCCTGATGTTGGAACGACAAGTTAATGACACATCAATCATGCTTTACACGCAGGATTCATTGTGCCCTAGGTCAGTTACCTCATGTCCCAATCTCTAAAATCCCTTCTATAGTCCGTCTCATCTCACTATTCATGTAATTGTAGCTCGTGTCTTATGTAGCATAGAATTCTTACCTCATTCTGATGATACTTACATGTGTGTGTTTTGTGGAACCAGTGTGGATTCCATTTAACCCTTCTAGTACCTACAGACACTTTTAAGTGTGTTTATGAAAGGGCATAATAGGTTGGAACCTTCTTTGGGGAGGACCCACTTACGTAAATTTTTGTAATTTACACTTAGAACACATCTCCCACACATCATATATTACCCTCAGCATATTTTCCATAATATTCTTTCCCTTATTACTACCCCTCTAATTCAAATGTTCCTATGAACCATCACAAAGTCTTTTTCTATCCCTTACCACCTATGGCCCTTATTGATCAATTCCACACTGACATACTTATTCATGCCTTCCAAATTAGTTGAATTACCTTGGAACCCTTTAACACTTGTTCTCATGTCTTTAGTATACATCATTAACTTCCAAAAAATCTTTAAAAATTCGATATATTGTGTTGTGCCTTAAATATTGATAGGCCACGATATCGCATCCGCGATATCACGTACGTGATATTGCATCACACAAAACTATATATACGCGATCCCAAGTGCTACTTACCATCCTTTTCAATTGTTCACGTGGGGGAAGTCTTTCAACTTTCTCTCTACAACTTACGATTATGCATCCTTTGCTTTCATATCCATAACTCGCTTGCTGGTCCTCTAATTTTCATTCCGTCTAAACCTACTTGAACCCAAAGTGTTCAGCTTAGTCCTGGGGGAGGGGCACATGCTGAATAGTGCATAATGTTTTCAAAATTTTCATCACCTGAAGGACATTATTAAGGGTAATTAGTTATAACATTAAGGATAAATGTGCCAAAAATAATTTCATCCCCTTAGTTATACAGGGAAACTAGATTTGGGAACCACCTAAGCAAAGAGGATTAAATATTATAATCTTTTAGGAAACATCACACAGAGATAAAACAAATTCATTAAGGCAAGTAGTAAGGTATAACCTAACTTTGGTAAAAACCTTACTAATGATTGGCCTCGTGTGATTGCAAATGGCCTCAAAACGTGGACAACAGGAAGGTCCTACTTAAAGTGGAAGTAAATGACCTAGGAGACGTGGACAAGCTCCTGCTAGACAACATGCAGAGTAGTAGGTACAATCATTTAGCATCCACCAAGAGGACCCTGCTACTGTACAATCAAGGTAGGCAAAAGGAGGAGCTACTGCAGCACCTGAATGGGGACAACATCTCACATTGCCCCAAGATTGTGTTCAGGCTATCCACGAAAGGTCCATCTTCATTGCGGTGATTATGGAATTAAATTTTGAATCTTTTGTAGAGTTTGCTCTAGAGTCCATTAGGGACCATCTCAAAGGGTCCCCATTATGGCCTATCCTCTCTAAAAGTGGTGCCTAGTACTTAGGGGAAACATACCAATTTTGGCACAACAAGGAACAAGGCATCACGGTTAACATTTGTGGTGTGATAGTCAATTTCTCTATTCAGGCCATTTTAGAAGTATTAAAATTTCTGAATACAAGGCCAAAGGTTTCTCAGTTGTTTACCTATTCAGACCTTGATGCACAACGAGTTTGGTTGGAAAGGGCATATGGTAAGGAAGATAAGACGTTTGGAGAGTTGATGATGGAAGAGAGGATCTACTTCAAAATAGGGACTTATCACCTCTTCCACAAAAAGGGCTTAAAAATAATTTCAACATATGTGGCAAGAGGATGTGTAGTGTTAATGGGGAAGGTTAATGCTAACCTAGCTCATCCATATTTTACGGAGATCCTGAGGCGGTTTGAAGAACAGAAGATAGGGAAGCTTGCGTTGCCCTTCCCTTATCTTATCAGGAAGCTATGCAGACATGCTGGTATCAGAGGATACACCAATGATGTCCTCTGTAAAGCCAAAAATGCTTCATATGCTGAACTACTAAAGCCACTAGCTACAAGAAAAATCACTAGTGAGACACTAGGGCCAGAACAAGAAAAGGAACAAACGGTAGGGCCAACTACAACTTAACTTGCAGGACCCAACCAAATTCCAAGCACGAGACCCAGCCAATAACAAGAAGTAGGGCCTAGCACTAGCCAACAGGATCAACCACTACCACCGCCATAAGATTACACACTGTCAATGAGCCATCTCCAAGCCATCACTGAGATGGTCAGTTGGGGAAGTCATGATGATGCAAATCTCTTCTGCATCATTGATGATTCCATATAGTCCATAGTTTCTTTGGATCACACAAGGGGAGAAGTTTCCATCCATATAGAAGGAGAGGAGAGCACTTGGTCACAACAGATCTCAGGGAATGCTGCATCTTTGAAAGTGCAATTAGAAACTGGTGAAGGGGCCATAGTGGTGGTCATGCAGCACTAGAATGCAGCAGGAGTCATGGAAGTGGTCGTAGACCACATTAAGGAATCATTCAATGTACCTATTGTGCCACCGGTAGACCTTATAGGAGCACGAGATGCTTAAACTCTGGCCAAAACCTCAATGATTCTTGTGGAACATGAGGATGTACTTGATCGATTGCTACAAAAGGGATAGGTAATTACGTCCTTGTTTGACATTCCTCAGGATGTTACAGCAATTCAATTAGACCTCATTTCCACCAAAGGGAAGCTAGTCTTGACAGAGATGAGGGTCGAGCACACTAAAGTAGAGGTGAAAAAATTGCAAGAAAGGATTGTGGTCCTACAAGTAGCACAGTGAGACCCTTTACAATTTGTTCTTGTAGACTAGATTGACACTTTCAAAACTGAGCAACTGACCAAACTATTGATGGAGAATAAAAAGGTGGAAGAAGAAAAAGAGAAGGCTATTTGGGATGCCTTTGCAGCATAAGTGCAAACCTATGCGCATGCCAAGGTACTCAAGGCCTTATAAGAGGAAAAGAAGTAGCTTGTTGCTGACAACCTTTGGTTGACCTCTGTGGAGAAGCAAAATAATGTTCTCAAAGAACATTTTCAATAGTTGCGAGAACAACTCATCCGGGTTAACTAGGACATGAACCGTCTAGCTAGGAAAAATTGAACCCTCTTGATGGAGGAGGTACGCGCCATTCGTCAGAAGATTGCTATTGAAATAAGTGTGTGGTAGAATGAGGCTAAATGACATGAAAATCTAAAGGATCACTTCTGGGACTAGGTGGGGATGTATAAACAAATCATTGAGAAGGAGATCTATATGGCCAAAGCCCATATCAATGCTATCAGTGCTCAACACATTGGCTGGCTGGCCATATTGGATACATATGCATTTGCCCACCAGGCGGAAGTTAAGCACTAGGACCTATAGATCTAGGACCTTACAGAATACATGGCGTTGGCAAACCTGTGGTATGCCAACCTTGCCATGTTAATAGTAGGACACCTGAGAACAAAGCTCAAGAAACAGGTAGCCACCACCTACATCAAATATGAAAATAGAATTTGCAGAACGCAAGAAGATTTTGTAAAAATTGGAGGTTATGAATTTTGAACATGAGGTGGTTAAAGAAAGCTACCAGGGACAAAAAGGTATCACAACAGACTTGGCTTGATGGCTTGTAGATTTTCAAGAATACAGAGACAAAGACAGAGCCTAGGAGGAGGAATGGCGGGTGTTTGCAACTTGGTATGTCAAGGCAAATAAAATGTTTCTGCAACTACCCTGCCCATGGGAGGTGCTGACTCCATCACAGATTGGAACATTAGCATGGACAACACAAGATCCTCAAACTAAAGAGGAGAAACTCTAGGCCATACTTCAACGCCATCAAGTCCCAAGACTTGGAGCAGAAGATAAGGGAAAGGCATCCATGGAGGAGCCACTGCCACCAGGAACTACATGAGTTCCATCAATTTTGTAGTTATAGGACTTTCTTTTGAATTCTTTGTGTTGTGTCTCAATTTTGTTCTAATTCCACACTGCGACATGAATCCATTCTCACCAGTCAATAATCCCATACCTATCCGCTATGTAATCAATAGAGCTTGTTCTCACTTTAACTCGAGGATGAGTTTTCATTCAGTCGTGGGGGTATGATGAGTTATAATTTTGTTGGCCGTGATATCGCAGCCATGATATCACATACGGGATATGCCGTATGCAATATCACAACCTAGATGCAATATTGCATATGCGATATCGCAGCCTGTCTCCTCATCTATAAATAAGAGGTAGAAAGATTTGGTAGGTAGTTTTTTAGAGTTGTTAAGTCTAAGTTTTCAATAAGTTTTTAGTACATCAATTTTCCTCTTAGCCCTTTTCTCCCAGTGTATGCCCGTAGTGTGGTGATTGTAATTGTACGACATCCTTATTCGAGTGTGACGTACTTGGACACGCACATGACTAGAAATAAAGATCAAGATTACTTCATCATTGTAGCATTCACTTAGCTTAATTATTTAATTCTTTCCTAGTTAATCTCTTCTCATCCTTAAACTCCTATTAAACGTGAAATGAGTATGACTTGATTATGAGCATTTAAGTGTGACCACTTGGTAACCCAGTAGTGTACCTAGGATCTGCACTTGGTAATCCCAGTGGTAGTCATGCACAAAGTCCAAGATGTGTACGGATAATCAAGGAACGAATGCTCATCGCACTTAGGCTAGTTTAGATTCTCTCTCACCCTTTCCTCCTAGCTTAGTTATTCTTATTTATCATTGCCTTCAAGAGTAGCATTAGGTTAGAAACCATATCATACACCTCACTCTGGACTAAACCATACGTGACAAAGCCAATACTAGTCCAGGTGGGAAGACAACAAACTACAACCTAAGGCTAACTATCTAGGTGCCACAACTAGTCCATCTGTGGAGTTCAATTGGATCGCACGTGTAATGCTTGTATTCATATGGTTGAGTGCAGGGGTACCTCACCACTCATCATTGGCGTCGTTTCCGGGGATGGTGCTAGTTATCTAGATTAGTTATATCATACAAGATCACTGCATAAGAATTAACAATATATATTTTAAGAAGAAATAATTACAAAAATTCATATACAAATTCACACACAACTTCACAATCATGCCTCTCCTACAAGACTATAATAATGCTGCATCTAGTGAGGAAATTCATTGGAGAACTAATGAATTATCTGACAATGAATATTGGAGTATGCAATCTGAGGTGGGGGTTTCCTATAAATAGAAATGAAGGCAACATCATCCCAACACACGAAAGTATAAGTTACCCAATGACGATGAACCCCCACTGGCCACTACAAGCTTAATGCAAATACAAGAGGCTGTTTGAATCTC